>CM033476.1:311479569-311582069 GCA_019447015.1 Hymenochirus boettgeri
ACTTGAAACATAGAGTTACTACCTGTGGCATAGATTGTCTACTTGAAGCATAGATTTACTACCTGTGGCATAGATTGCCCTTACAACAGAATGGCCTTTAAATAGAATGCCCACTTCCTCAAATCTCACACACCCACAATGAAAGTAGATTTATATAGTGAGGTTCAAAACTCATGGACCCTTATTGTACCCCTGACTTTGCTTCTTTAGCTATAGAAAGAAACCATAATATTCAGGCACTTTATCCACTGTCTGATTGGTGTATTGTGAAATAAGCTGATGTACAGCCGGTGTAATTGATATCCTCTCATTCATTTGGTTATTACATCTGCTGCCAATGTTTTTAAAAGCCTGGGGACATACAATGTATTTTCATGTGGCACACTGAAATGCTTCTCGTAAAAAAAAAAAATGGAAAAAGGAGAAAACTCAAAATCTGAGAGTAAGGATCCATGGATCAAAGTGCCACATTGAGGGCTATGCCACTCTGCCACAGATGGCATGCACTCCAATAATGGACTATTGTGTGGATCGCAGTGCAAACTTATGGTTGCACATGAAATGCGTGCCAATGGGATATAGGGATTTTCCTGGGCTGTGTGTACATAACCTATATCTCCATGGTTCCTTGGATTAAACACATTGCTTGCTTTGACTGACATGGTCTAGTTATGGAGCCCGGAATGAACAGGGGGATTAGATGAAAGGGCAGCTCACTCAGGGAACATGAATGGGTTATCAAGGAGTTACTCACTGTTAATTCCAAACTTAGAATGTCTCCCACATTTATTCAGCAGGATTAGCATAACAAGGATGAACAAGCAGGCAAATACAGCCAGTCCCACAGCGACCGAGACCTAAAAAGGAAACACAGGGAGGTCCACAGGGAGATCCATAAAATGAAACAACCTTAGATGAACCTAACAGTGGGGCTCAGGGATATGAAAGAGTGTAAATAATTCACACTCATGTTTGATAGTCAGCAGAATAGACTGAAAATCTATTCATCATCCTTAAGGCCTCCTTGAGATACTCTACAATTTGTCATCAGTTTCCTGTCCAACCTCCTAATTAATCCTCTCTGTTTCCAACCCTTAATGACATTTTGTTCTGTACCTAACTATGAAGCCAAAATTATAAATAAAGCTGGGCACACCAGTCTAAGTGAATATACTTTTATTCATTGACGTTTCGGAACTAGTGTGGTCCCTTCATCAGATAATTATGAAGCCCTCTACTCTACTCTAATATCCCCTGCAACCTGCAGTTAATACCAAGGGACTGGGAAGCTGAAAGTGATTTCAGCTTAAGCAACATGAATTGTTCTTCAATGTGAGGGCAGTAGGGCCGAGGAAAATATTGTGTTTGACGAAATCTTTGAACCCACTGAAAGGAGGTTTGGGTGTTTTTTTGGGCAGGCAGAAAGCCGGGGTTACATTGGGTGACTGAGTGGGTGACTCTATCTATGTATGTGCCTTGAACAGGCAGAATATCCAGGGTTACATTGGGTGACTGAGTGGGTGACTCTATCCATGTATGTGCCTTGGACAGGCAGAATATCCAGGGTTACATTGGGTGACTGAGTGGGTGACTCTATCCATGTATGTGCCTTGGACAGTTCTCTAGCACAAGAAAGATAGAGAACTTTCTGGCCCCTGGAGTGGAGGGCTAGGGGAACTGCACCTATCTACTTGTCTGGCATACAGCCACCACTGGTGTGCTGAAGTGTTCCTTAGACTATGTGCCTTGGATAGGCAGAATATCCAAGGTTACATTGGGTGACTGAGTGGGTGACTCCATCCATATATGTGCATTGGACAGGCAGAATATCCATGGTTACAGTGGGCGACTATATCCAGGTATATACATTATTGGAGATGTTTGGTTTTGCATGAAGGGTTGTACGATGGCTTTTTCTGTATGACTGTTTTTTCCAAATATATCTACAAAATCCCATATGGACCATCGCCCTATAATTTAACAATTTGGGTTTTTTTTAATATTATTACTGTAATCACTGATCATTCGGATTTTGTATTTTCAAAAAAATCTGAAAATCTGAAATCGGACTCATTAAAGTCATGGGGAGCAAAAGCTCCGAAAACTTAAATAAAGATAAAATATCAATGGTAACTTACTGTACATGGCTCTGGGACCTAGGAAATGGTCTGGGGAACATGTACAAATATCCAGAACTTTATAACCTTCACACACATGCTACTTTCGAGCTTCCACATTCCACAATTAATAATTAGCCCCTATATGGGAACGAAGGTTTACAAATTCCTTAATTTTCCCATAAACAGAATCGAAGGTCCCAACTAAAATTAGCTGTGGTTGGATGATTTTAGGTAAAATAGATAAATTCTAAAATTCAAACCCAGAATTCGAAAATCCTGGGCCGTTTGTTAGATATTTATCAAAAAGTTCCAGTTTGAGTTCAAGTCTGTTTCTACTAATTACTGAAATGATTTTTCCAACATTTCCCTCAGATATTAAAGAATGGTCAGCTAATTAATTCACTGCTAAATGCATGAAAGGATAACTGTATTGCCTCAATGCATTTTTTAAAAAAAAACTGCTTTCAAAAGAGTAATAGTATGCAGCCCTCCCCATACGTTTTTTCCCAGATTTTCGGCAGCCTCTGTCTGCCTTCTATTAGCCTTCAATTAGCCATGCTGTGAAGGGAGCATAACAATTCTGTCACTCAAAACTAGCATGTGAGAAAACACTCCTCCACCCATTCTTGATCAGCTTGATTATGTAGGCTGTATCCTAGCAACCGAAAAGTTCAAGTTTGTTTGACTGGCAGAGGCATCAGCCAATGGCAAGTGATATGTTAATCATGGCCCTGGGCCGTCTAGGAGGCAGGCTTTTAGCACTCATATTTGCTGTGTGATATCTAAGAGAAGGCAGCACGATTGTAAATGTGAGCAAGCGATTTCAGCTGCTGGAACTGTGGACATGTAATGGGGGAGATGTTGTTTTTTGGGTATTGTTGTCCTTTAATGGTGCTTCCTATTAGATGAACGGTTAATTGCACATTCGCCCTCCAGAGTAGTTCTGGTAGTTTACACAAACCACGATCAGAAAACCCAGAGCTCAGAGCCAATCATTCAGGCCTAAGTGCAGATTTTTCTTTCTGTCCTTCCACTAGGAATATATAGATATCTACTCACCCCAAAGGTATGTTCTTCTACCGTTTCCACTGTGTTCACAAAGGTGCTATTACCCCCACCTAGATGGCAATCAGATTAAAAATGATTATTAAAAACATGTCAAGTTGTCTGGTCACCTAACCAGATTACACTGCAGTTTATTAGGCACAATCAAGTAAAGCCTTTAAATTGAATGGGAAATTCTCCAAACTTGCCATTTAGATGGCTCCATTATGGTAGCACAGACAGAGGAGCAGGGTGCTTTGCAATTGATAAATATGGCCCCTAGCTACTTTGGATAGAGGCATTCTGGATGACACTGTGACCTTTGTGGTCACTGCAAACCAAATAGGATGGATAACCATGAAATAATAGTCAAGACTAAAGGTCAATAGACAAGAGGAACTAAAGGGTTAACCTACTCCCTTTCATGTTCTGTACTCAAGGTAAGAACTTAAAACGCTATTGTACTATCTCATGTACTACGGGAAATAAAGAGGAAACTTACCTGGATAGTGATGCCCCAGTCCCACCCCCTTCCCTTGGTTGGCAAGGCCCATGGTAAGACTGACTTCTTGTCTAGTACATCTTCTCATAGGTACCGGTATATGAGAATTTATATATGTATATATAAATTAAATCAAAGGTGGCCGAAGGAAGCCCTGTATCCAGTGAGTAGGGAAGATAAATGGCTGCCCTGTATATAGTAAGTAGGGAAGATAAATGGATGCCCTGTATCCAGTAAGTAGGGAAGATAAATGGATGCCCTGTATCCAGTGAGTAGGGAAGATGAATGGATGCCCTGTATCCAGTAAGTAGGGAAGGTGAATGGATGCCCTGTATCCAGTAAGTAGGGAAGATAAATGGATGCCCTGTATCCAGTGAGTAGGGAAGATAAATGGATGCCCTGTATACAGTAAGTAGGGAAGGTGAATGGATGCCCTGTATCCAGTAAGTAGGGAAGATAAATGGATGCCCTGTATCCAGTGAGTAGGGAAGATAAATGGATGCCCTGTATCCAGTAAGTAGGGAAGATAAATGGATGCCCTGTATACAGTAAGTAGGGAAGATAAATCGATGCCCTGTATACAGTAAGTAGGGAAGATAAATGGATGCCCTGTATCCAGTAAGTAGGGAAGATAAATGGATGCCCTGTATACAGTAAGTAGGGAAGATAAATGGATGCCCTGTATCCAGTGAGTAGGGAAGATGAATGGATGCCCTGTATCAGTGAGTAGGGAAGATGAATGGATGTCCTGTATCCAGTAAGTAGGGAAGATAAATGGCTGCCCTGTATCCAGTAAGTAGGGAAGATGAATGAATGCCCTGTATCCAGTAAGTAGGGAAGATAAATGGATGCCCTGTATCCAGTGAGTAGGGAAGATGAATGGATGCCCTGTATCCAGTAAGTAGGGAAGATAAATGGATGCCCTGTATTCCAGTAAGTAGGAAGATAATGGATGCCCTGTATCCAGTAGTAGGGAAGATGAATGGATGCCCTGTATCCAGTGAGTAGGGAAGTAAATGGATGCCCTGTATCCAGTAGTAGGGAAGATGAATGGATGCCCTGTATCCAGTGTAGGGAAGGTGATGGATGCCCCTGTATACAGTAAGTAGGGATGAGATAAATGGATGCCCTGTATACAGTAAGTAGGGAAGATAATGGATGCCCTGTATCCAGTAAGTGGGAAGATGAATGGATGCCCTGTATCAGTATAGTAGGGAGGAAGATAAATGGATGCCCTGTATACAGTAGTAAGAAGTGAATGGATGCCCTGTAACATAAGTAGGGAAGATAAATGGATGCCCTGTATCCAGGAGTAGGAAATAATGGATGCCCTGTATACAGTAAGTAGGAAGATAAATGGATGCCCTGTATACAGTAAGTAGGGAAGATGAATGGATGCCCTGTATACAGTAAGTAGGGAAGATATAATGGATGCCCTGTATACAGTAATAGGGAAGATAATGGATGCCCTGTATCCAGTAGTGGGAAGATGAATGGATGCCCTATACAGTAAGTAGGGAAGATGAATGGATGCCTGTTACAGTAAGTAGGGAAGATAAATGGATGCCCTGTATCCAGTAAGTAGGGAAGATAAATGGATGCCCTGTATACAGTAAGTAGGGAAGATGAATGGATGCCCTGTATCCAGTAATAGGGAAGATAAATGATGCCTGTTACAGTAAGTAGGGAAGATGAATGGATGCCCTGTATCCAGTAAGTAGGGAAGATAAATGGATGCCCTGTATACAGAAGTAGGGAAGATGAATGGATGCCCTGTACCAGTAAGTAGGGAAGATAATGGATGCCCTGTATCCAGAAGTAGGGAAGATGAATGGATGCCCTGTATCCAGTGAGTAGGGAAGATGAATGGATGCCCTGTATACAGTGAGTAGGGAAGATGAATGGATGCCCTGTATACAGTAAGTAGGGAAGATAAATGGATGCCCTGTATCCAGTGAGTAGGGAAGATGAATGGATGCCCTGTATACAGTAAGTAGGGAGATGAATGGATGCCCTGTATACAGTAAGTAGGGAAGATAAATGGATGCCCTGTATACAGTAAGTAGGGAAGATAAATGGATGCCCTGTATACAGTAAGTAGGGAAGATGAATGGATGCCCTGTATCCAGTAAGTAGGGAAGATAAATGGATGCCCTGTATACAGTAAGTAGGGAAGAATGGATGCCCTGTATACAGTAAGTAGGGAAGATAATGGATGCCCTGTACAGTAAGTAGGGAAGATAAATGGATGCCCTGTATCAGTAAGTAGGGAAGATGAATGGATGCCCTGTATCCAGTAAGTAGGGAAGATGAATGGATGCCCTGTATCCAGTAAGTAGGGAAGATGAATGGATGCCCTGTATACAGTAAGTAGGGAAGATAAATGGATGCCCTCGTATACAGTAAGTAGGGAAGATAAATGGATGCCCTGTATACAGTAAGTAGGGAAGATAATGGATGCCCTGTATACAGTAAGTAGGGAAGATAAATGGATGCCCTGTATACAGTAAGTAGGGAAGATAATGGATGCCCTGTATACAGTAGTAGGGAAGATAAAGGATGCCCTGTATACAGTAAGTAGGGAAGTAAATGGATGCCCTGTATCCAGTAAGTGGGAAGATGAATGGATGCCCTGTACAGTAAGTAGGGAGTAGAATGGATGCCCTGTATACAGTAAGTAGGGAAGATAAATGGATGCCCTGTACAGTAGTAGGGAAGATAAATGGATGCCCTGTATCCAGTAGTAGGGAAGATAATGGATGCCCTGTATCCAGTAAGTAGGAAGATGAGGATGCCCTGATCCATCAGTAAGTAGGAGGGAAGTAAATGGATGCCCTGTATACAGTAAGTAGGGAAATAAAATGGATGCCTGTATCCAGTGAGTAGGGAAGATGAATGGATGCCCTGTTACAGTAAGTAGGGAAGATGAATGGATGCCCTGTATACAGTAAGTAGGGAAGATTGAAGGGATGCCCTGTATACAGTAAGTAGGGAAGTGAAATGGATGCCCTGTATCCAGTGAGTAGGGAAGATAATGGATGCCCTGTATACAGTAAGTGGGAAGATAATGGATGCCTGTATCCAGAAGTAGGGAAGATAAATGGATGCCCGTATACAGTAAGTAGGGAAGATAAATGGATCCCTGTTATACAGTAAGTAGGGAAGATGAATGGATGCCCTGTATACAGTAAGTAGGGAAGATGAATGGATGCCCTGTTATACAGTAAGTAGGGGAAGATGAATGGATGCCCTGTATCCAGTGTAGGGAAGATGAAATGGATGCCCTGTATACAGTAAGTAGGGAAGATAAATGGATGCCCTGTATCCAGTAGTAGGGAAGATGAATGGATGCCCTGTATACAGTAAGTAGGGAAGAGATAATGGATGCCTGTATACAGTAAGTAGGGAAGATAAATGGTGCCTCGTATACAGTAAGTAGGGAAGATATGGATGCCCTGTATACAGTAAGTAGGGAAGATGAATGGATGCCCTGTATCCAGTAGTAGGAGATGAATGGATGCCCTGTATACAGTAAGTAGGGAAGATAGAAATGGATGCCTGATACAGTAAGTAGGGAAGATGAGGATGCCCTGTATCCAGTAAGTAGGGAAGATGAATGGATGCCCTGTATACAGTAAGTAGGGAAGATAAATGGATGCCCTGTATACAGTAGTAGGGAAGATTGAATGGATGCCCGTATACGAAGTAGGGAGATAAATGGATGCCTGTATACAGTAGTAGGAAGATAATGGATGCCCTGTATCAGTAAGTAGGGAAGATGAATGGATGCCCTGTATACCAGTAAGTAGGGAAGAATGGATGCCCTGTATCGTAAGTAGGGAGATAAATGGATGCCCTGTATCAGTGTAAGTAGGAAGATAAATGGAGTGCCCTGTATACAGTAAGTAGGAGAGATGAATGGATGCCCTGTATCAGTAAGTAGGGAAGATAAATGGATGCCTGTATACAGTAAGTAGGGAAGATGAATGGATGCCCTGTATCCAGTAAGTAGGGAGATAAATGGATGCCCTGTATACAGTAAGTAGGGAAGATGAATGGATGCCCTGTATCCAGTAAGTAGGGAAGATAAATGGATGCCCTGTATACAGTAAGTAGGGAAGATGAATGGATGCCCTGTATCCAGTGAGTAGGGAAGATGAATGGGATGCCCTGTAACCAGGAGGAGGGAAGAGATAGGAATGGATGCCCGGAACAGGTAAGGAGGGAGAGAAAGGAGGCCCTGGACAGAGGAGACGTAGGAAGGAGCCCGATACAGAGGAAGAAGAGCCCGAGTAGGGAGGAAGGATAGGAGTGCCCGGGACAGTAAGTAGGGAAGAAAGGAGCCCTGATACCGAAGTAGGGAAGATAGAAAGGGAGCCCGTACGGAAGTGTGGGAAGGATGCTGTAACAGTAAGAGGGAAGGAGGCAGAGGGGGAAGATGGATGATGGTAGGATAGGGAAGAGTAGGGAAGTGAGAGAGAAGGGGTAAGGTGAGAGATGGCGAGAAGATAGGGAAAAAGTGGATGGCATAAAGGAAAGAGAGATGGGGAAAGATGGAAGAGGAGAGCAGGAGAAAGAAGAAGGAGGAGAAGTGGGGAGGGATGATGAAGATGAGGGAGATATAAAGAGAGGAAGAAGAAGGAGCAAGGAGGAAGAAGAAGAATAGAAGGAAAAGGAAGGAAATAGCCTTTAAAATGGAAGAAGAAGGAAAGAGGGACAGAAGAATGAGAAATAGACACATTATATTCAGTATATTGTAAAGATAAATGGATTGCCCTGTATACAGTAAGTAGGGAAGATGAATGGATGCCCTGTATACAGTAAGTAGGGAAGATAAATGGAGCCCTGGTATACATAAGTAGGGAAGATAAATGGATGCCCTGTATCCAGTAAGTAGGGAGATGAATGGATGCCATGATATCAGTAAGTAGGGAAGATGAATGGATGCCCTGTATCCAGTAAGTAGGGAAGATGAATGGATGCCCTGTATACAGTAAGTAGTGGAAGATAAATGGATGCCCTGTATACAGTAAGTAGGGAAGATAAATGGAGGCCTGTATACAGTAAGTAGGGAAGATGAAGTGGATGCCCTGTATCCAGTAAGTAGGGAAGATAAATGATGCCCTGTATACAGTAAGTAGGAAGATGATGGATGCCTGTATACAGTAAGTAGGGAAGATAAATGGATGCCCTGTATACAGAAGTAGGGAAGATAAATGGATGCCCTGTACCAGTAAGTAGGAAGATGAATGGATGCCCTGTATCCAGTAAGTAGGGAAGATGAAGGATGCCCTGTACCAGTAAGTAGGGAAGATGAATGGATGCCCTGTATACGTAAGTAGGGAAGATAAATGGATGCCCTGTATACAGTAAGTAGGGAAGATAAAATGGATGCCCTGTTACAGTAAGTAGGGAAGATAAATGGATGCCCTGTATACAGTAAGTAGGGAAGATAAATGGATGCCCTGTATACAGTAAGTAGGGGAGATGAAGGATGCCTGTATACAGTAAGTAGGGAAGATAAATGGATGCCCTGTATACAGAAGTAGGGAAGATAAATGGATGCCTGTATCAGTAAGTAGGGAAGATGAATGGATGCCCTGCCTGTATACAGTAAGTAGGGAAGAATAAATGGATGCCCTGTAACAGTAAGTAGGGAAGATAAATGGATGCCCTGTATACAGTAAGTAGGGAAGATAAATGGATGCCCTGTACCAGTGAGTAGGGAAGATGAATGGACCTGTATCCAGTAAGTAGGGAAGATGAATGGATGCCCGTATCCAAGTAAGTAGGGAAGATAAAGGGATGCCCTGTTACAGTAAGTAGGGAAGATAAATGGATGCCCTGTATCCGTGAGTAGGGAAGATGAATGGAGCCCTGTATACAGTAAGTAGGGAAGATGAATGGATGCTGTATACAGTAAGTAGGGAAGATGAATGGATGCCCTGTATACAGTAAGTAGGGAAGATGAATGGATGCCCTGTATCCAGTGAGTAGGGAAGATGAATGGATGCCCTGTATACAGTAAGTAGGGAAGATAATGGATGCCCTGTATACCAGAAGTAGGGAAGATGAATGGATGCCCTGTATACAGTAAGTAGGGAAGATAAATGGATGCCCTGTATACAGTAAGTAGGGAAGATGAATGGATGCCTGTATACAGTAAGTAGGGAAGATGAATGGATGCCCTGTATACAGTAAGTAGGGAAGATGAATGGATGCCCTGTATCCAGTGAGTAGGGAAGATGAATGGATGCCTGTATACAGTAGTAGGAAGATAAATGGATGCACCTGTATCCAGTGAGTAGGGAAGATGAATGGATGCCTGTATCCAGTAAGTAGGGAAGATAAATGGATGCCCTGTATACAGTAAGTAGGGAAGTAAATGGATGCCCTGTATACAGTAAGTAGGGAAGATAAAGGATGCCCTGTATACAGTAAGTAGGGAAGATGAATGGATGCACCTGTATATCCAGTAGTAGGGAAGAGAAGGATGCCCTGTACAGTAGTAGGGAAGATAAATGGATGCCTGTATACAGTAATAGGGAAGATGAATGGTGCCCTGTATCCAGTGAGTAGGGAAGATGAATGGATGCCCTGTATACAGTAAGTAGGGAAGATAAATGGAATGGATGCCCTGTATCCAGTGAGTAGGGAAGATGAATGGATGCCCTGTATACGTAAGTAGGGAAGATAAATGGATGCCCTGTATACGAAGTAGGGAAGATAAATGGATGCCCTGTATCCAGGAGTAGGGAAGATGAATGGATGCCCTGTATACAGTAAGTAGGGAAGATGAATGGATGCCCTGTTACAGTAAGTAGGGAAGATAAATGGATGCCCTGTATCCAGTAAGTAGGGAGATAAATGGATGCCCTGTATACAGTAAGTAGGGAAGATGAATGATGCCGTATCCAGTAAGTAGGGAAGATAAATGGATGCCCTGGATACAGTAGTGGGAAGATGAATGGATGCCCTGTATCCAGTAAGTAGGGAAGATAAATGGATGCCCTGATACAGTAAGTAGGGAAGATGAATGGATGCCCTGTATCCAGTAGTAGGGGAAGATAAAATGGATGCCCTGTAACAGTAAGTAGGGAAGATGAATGGATGCCCTGTATCCAGTGAGTAGGGAGATGAAGGATGCCCTGTATACAGTGAGTAGGGAAGATGAATGGATGCCTGTATACAGTAAGTAGGGAATAAATGAGATGCCCTGTATCCAGTGAGTAGGGAAGATGAATGGATGCCCTGTATACAGTAAGTAGGGAAGATGAATGGATGCCCTGTATACAGTAAGTAGGGAAGATAAATGGATGCCCTGTATCAGAAGTAGGGAAGATAAATGGATGCCTGATACAGTAAGTAGGGAAGATGAATGGATGCCCTGTATCCAGTAAGTAGGGAAGATAAATGGATGCCTGTATACAGTAAGTATAGGGAAGATGAATGGATGCCCTGTATACAGTAAGTAGGGAAGATAAATGGATGCCCTGTATACAGTAAGTAGGGAAGATAAATGGATGCCCTGTATCCAGTAAGTAGGGAAGATGAATGGATGCCTGTATCCAGTAAGTAGGAAGATGAATGGATGCCCCAAGAAGTAGGGAAGATGATGGATGCCCTGTATACAGTAAGTAGGGAAGTAAAGGATGCCCTGTATACCAGTAAGTAGGGAAGATAAAGGATGCCCTGTATACAGTAAGTAGGGAAGATAAATGGATGCCCTGATACAGTAAGTAGGGAAGATAAATGGATGCCCTGTATACAGTAAGTAGGGAAGATAAATGGATGCCCTGTTACAGTAATCTAGTAGTGAGAGGAGGAAAGATAATGGATGCCCGTATCAGTGAGTAGGAAGATGAATGGATGCCCTGTATACAGTAAGTAGGGAAGATGAATGGATGCCCTGTATCCAGTAGTAAGTAGGGAAGATAAATGGATGCCCTGTATACAGTAAGTAGGGAAGATAAAATGGATGCCCTGTATCCAGTGAGTAGGGAGAAGATGAATGGATGCCCTGTATACCGTAAGTAGGGAAGATGAATGGATGCCCTGTATACAGTAAGTAGGTGAAGAGTGAATGGATGCCCTGTATACAGTAAGTAGGGAAGATGAATGGATGCCCGTATCCGGTAGAGAGTAGGGAAGATGAATGGATGCTGTTACAGTAAGTAGGGAAGATGAATGGATGCCCGTATCCAGTAAGTGGAAGGAAGATAAATGGATGCCTGTATACAGTAAGTAGGGAAGATAAATGGAGCCCTGTATCCAGTGAGTGGGAAGATGAAGGATGCCCTGTATACAGCTAAGTAGGGAAGATAATGGATGCCGTATACAAGTAAGTCGGGAAGATGAATGGATGCCCGTAACAGTAAGTAGGGAAGATGAATGGATGCCCTGTATCAGTAGTAGGGAAGATGAATGGATGCCCTGTATACAGTAAGTAGGGAAGATAAATGGATGCCTGTATCCAGTAAGTAGGGAAGAAAATGGATGCCCTGTATACAGTAGTAGGGAAGATAAATGGATGCCGTTAAGTGGAAGATAGGATGCCCTGTATACAGTAGTAGGGAAGAAGATAAATGGATGCCCTGTATACAGTAAGTAGGAAGATAAATGGATGCCCTGTATACAGTAAGTAGGGTGAAGATCAGAATGGATGCCCGTATCCAGTGAGTAGGGAAAGAATGGATGCCCTGTATACAGTAAGAGGGAAGATAAAGGATGCCCGTATTACAGAAGTAGGGAAGATGAATGGATGCCCTGTATCCAGTGAGTAGGGAAGATGAATGGATGCCCTGTATACAGTAAGTAGGGAAGATAAATGGATGCCCTGTATCCAGTGAGTAGGGAAGATGAATGGATGCCCTGTATACAGTAAGTAGGGAAGATGAATGGATGCCCTGTATACAGTAAGTAGGACGATAAATGGATGCCCTGTATACAGTAAGTAGGGAAGATAAATGGAGTGCCCTGTATACAGTAAGTAAGGGAAGATGATGGATGCCCGTTACAGTAAGTAAGTAGGAAGATGAATGGATGCACTGTATACAGTAAGTAGGGAAGATAAAATGGATATGCCCTGTATACAGTGAGTTAGGGAAGATGAATGGATGCCCTGTATACAGTAAGTAGGGGAAGATGAAGTGCGATGCCTGTATACAGTGAGTAAGGAAGATGAATGGATGCCCTGTATACAGTAAGTAGGGAGATGAATGGATGCCTGTATACAGTAAGTAGGGAAGATGAAATGGATGCCCTGGTATACAGTAAGTAGGGAAGATGAATGGATGCTGATTACAGTAAGTAGGGAAGATAAATGGATGCCCTGTATACAGTGAGTAGGGAAGATGAATGGATATCCCTGTATACAGTAAGTAGGGAAGATGAATGGATGCCCTGTATACGTGAGTAGGAAGATGAATGGATGCCCTGTATACAGTAAGTAGGGAAGATAAGGGTGCCCGTATACAGTAAGTAGGGAAGATGAAATGGATGCCCTGTTACAGTAAGTAGGGAAGATGAATGGATGCCCTGTAACAGTAAGTAGGGAGAGAATGGATGCCCTGTATACAGAAGTAGGGAAGATGAAGATGAATGGATGTCCTGTATACAGTAAGTGTGGAAGATACAATGGATTCCTGTATCCAGTAAGTAGGGAAGATAAATGGATGCCCTGTATACAGTAAGTAGGGAAGAAGATAATGGATGCCCTGTATCCAGTGATGTAGGGAAAGATAAATGGATGCCCTGTATCCAGTGAGTAGGGAAGATAAATGGGATGCCCTGTATACAGTAAGTGGGAAGATGAATGGATGTCCTGTATACAGTAAGTAGGGAAGATGAATGGATGTCCTGTATACAGTAAGTAGGGAAGATGAATGGATGTCCTGTATACAGTAAGTAGGGAAGATGAATGGATGTCCTGTATACAGTAAGTAGGGAAGATAAATGGATGCCCTGTATACAGTAAGTAGGGAAGATGAATGGATGCCCTGTATACAGTAAGTAGGGAAGATGAGTATACAGTAAGTAGGGAAGATGAATGGATGCCCTGTATACAGTAAGTAGGGAAGATAAATGGATGCCCTGTATCCAGTGAGTAGGGAAAATGAATGGATGTCCTGTATCCAGTAAGTAGGGAAGATAAATGGATGCCCGTATACAGTAAGTAGGGAAGATAAATGGATGCCCTGTATACAGTAAGTAGGGAGATGAATGATGTCCTGTATCCAGTAAGTAGGGAAGATAATGGATGCCCTGTATCAGTATAGGGAGATGATAAATGGATGCCCTGTATACAGTAAGTAGGGAAGATGAAATGATGCCCTGTATACAGTAGTAGGGAAGATAAATGGATGCCCTGTATACAGTAAGTAGGGAAGATGAAATGGATGCCCTGTAACAGTATAGGAATGAATGGATGCCTGTTCAGTAAGGGGAAGATGAATGGATATGCCCTGTATCCGTAAGTAGGGAAGATAAATGGAATGCCCTGTATACAGTAAGTAGGGAAGATGAATGGATGCCCTGTATACAGTAAGAGGAAGATAAATGGATGCCCTGTATCCCGTAAGTAGGGAAGATAAATGGATGCCCTGTATTCAGTAAGTAGGGAAGATAATGGATGCCCTGTATACAGTAAGTAGGGAAGATGAATTGATGCCTGTATCCAGTAAGTAGGGAAGATAAATGGATGCCCTGTATCCAGTAAGTAGGGAAGATGAATGGATGCCCTGTATACAGTAAGTAGGGAAGATGATGGATGCCCTGTATACAGTAAGTAGGGAAGATGAATGGATGCCCTGTATCCGTAAGTAGGGAAGATGAATGGATGCCCTGTATCCAGTAAGTAGGGAAGATAATGGATGCCCTGTATACAGTAAGTAGGGAAGATAAATGGATGCCCTGTATCCAGTAAGTAGGGAAGATAAATGGATGCCCTGTATACAGTAAGTAGGGAAGATAAATGGATGCCCTGTATACAGTAAGTAGGGAAGATAAATGGATGCCCTGTATACAGTAAGTAGGGAAGATAAATGGATGCCCTGTATACAGAAGTAGGGAAGATAAAATGGATGCCCTGTATACAGTAGTAGGGAAGATAAATGGTGTCCTGTATACAGTTAAGTAAGAGGGAGATGAAATGGATGCCCTGTATCAGTAAGTAGGGAAGATAAATGGATGCCCGTATCCAGTAAGTAGGGAAGATAAAGGATGCCTGTATACAGTAAGTAGGGAAGATGAATGGATGCCCTGTATACAGTAAGTAGGGAAGATGAATGGATGCCCTGTATCCAGTAAGTAGGGAAGATAAAGGATGCCTGTATACAGTACGTAGGGAGATGAATGGATGCCCTGATCCAGTAAGTAGGGAAGATAAATGGATGCCCTGTATCAAGTAAGTAGGGAAGATAAATGGATGCCCTGATCAGTAAGTAGGGAAGATGAATGGATGCCCTGTATACAGTAAGTAGGGAAGATAAATGGATGCCCTGTATACAGTAAGTAGGGAAGAGAATGGATGCCTCGTACAGAAGTAGGGAAGATAAATGGATGCCCTGTATTAGTAAGTAGGGAAGATGATGGATGCCCGTATTCCAGTAAGTAGGGAAGATGAATGGATTGCCCTGTATCCAGTAAGTAGGGAAGATAAATGGATGCCCTGTATAAGTAAGTAGGGAAAATAAATGGAGCCCTGTATACAGTAAGTGAGGGAAGATGACATGGATGTCCTGTATACAGTAAGTAGGGAAGATGAATGGATGCCCTGTATACAGTAAGTAGGGAGAAAATGGATGGTGTATCCAGTAAGTAGAGGGAAGAGATAAATGGATGCCCTGTATACAGTAAGTAGGGAAGATGAAGGATGCCCTGTATCCAGTAAGTAGGGAAGATAAATGGATGCCCTGTATACAGTAAGTAGGGAAGATGAATGGATGCCCTGTATCCAGTAAGTAGGGAAGATAAATGGATGCCCTGTATACAGTAAGTAGGGAGATGAATGGATGCCCTGTATACAGTAAGTAGGGAAGATGAATGGATGCCCTGTATACAGTAAGTAGGGAAGATAAATGGATGCCCTGTATACAGTAAGTAGGGAAGATAAATGGATGCCCTGTATCCAGTAAGTAGGGAAGATAATGGATGCCCTGTATCCAGTAAGTAGGGAAGATGAATGGATGCCCTGTATACAGTAAGTAGGGAAGATAAATGGATGCCTGTATACAGTAAGTAGGGAGATAAATGGATGCCCTGTATACAGTAAGTAGGGAAGATAAATGGATGCCCTGTAATCAGTGAGTAGGGAAGATAAATGGATGCCCTGTATCCAGTAAGTAGGGAGAGTGAATGGATGCCCTGTATCCAGTGAGTAGGGAAGATAAATGGATGCCTGTATCCAGTAAGTAGGGAAGATAAATGGATGCCCTGGATCCAGTAAGTAGGGAAGATAAATGGATGCCTGTATCCAGTAAGTAGGGAAGATGAATGGATGCCCTGTATCCAGTAAGTAGGAAGATAAAGGATGCCCTTATCCAGTGAGTAGGGAAGATAAATGGATGCCCTGTATCCAGTAAGTAGGGAAGATAAAGGATGCCCTGTATCCAGTAAGTAGGTAGATAAATGGATGCCCTGTATCCAGTAAGTGGGAAGATGAATGGATGCCCTGTATAAGTAGTAGGAAGATAAATGGATGCCCTGTATACAGTAAGTAGGGAAGATGAATGGGATGCCTGTATACAGTAAGTAGGGAAGATTAAATGGATGCCCTGTATCCAGTAAGTAGGGAAGATAAATGGATGCCTGTTATCCAGTAGTAAGTAGGGAAGATAAATGGATGCCCTGTATCCAGTAACAGTAGGGAAGATAAATGGATGCCCTGTATACAGTAAGTAGGGAAGATAATGGATGCCCTGTATACAAGTAAGTAGGAAGATGAATGGATGCCCCCTGTATACAGTGAGTAGGGAAGATGTGGATTGCCCTGTATACAGTAAGTAGGGAAGATAAATGGACTGCCTGTATCAGTGAGTAGGGAAAGATAAATGGATGCCCTGTATCAGTAAGTAGGGAAGATAAATGGATGCCCTGTATACAGTAAGTAGGGAAGATAATGGATGCCCTGTATCCAAGTAGTAGGGAAGATGAATGGATGCCCTGATATCCAGTAGAGTAGGGAAGATAAATGGATGCCCTGTATACAGTGAGTTAGGGAAGATGAATGGATTGCCCGTATACAGTTAAGTAGGAAGATGAATGGATGCCCTGATACAGTAAGTAGGGAAGATGAATGGCATGCCTGTATACAGTCAGTAGGGAAGATGAATGGATGCCCTGTATACAGTAAGTAGGGAAGATGAATGGATGCCCTGTATCCAGTAAGTAGGGAAGATGAATGGATGCCCTGTATACAGTAAGTAGGGAAGATAAATGGATGCCCTGTATACAGTAAGTAGGGAAGATGAATGGATTCCCTGTATCCAGTGAGTAGGAAGAATGAAAATGATGCCCTGTATCCAGTGAGTAGGGAAGATGATGATCCCTGTATCCAGTGTAGTTACTGGAAGGTGAATGGATGCCCTGTATACAGTAAGTAGGGATGGAGATAAATGGATGATCCCTGATACAGTAAGTAGGAAGGTGAATGGATGCCCTGTATACAGTAAGTGGGAATGTAATGGATCCCTGTATCAACAGTAAGTAGGGAAGATATGTAAAAAGCCCTGGTATACAGTAGAGTACGAAGTGACTGGATGCCCTGTATACGTAGTAGGGAAGTAAATGGATGCCCTTTATCCAGTGAGTAGGGAAGATAATGGATGCCCTGTATACAGTAAGTAGGAAATAAATGGATGCCCTGTATACCTAAGTAGGGAAGATGAATGGATGCCCTGTATACAGTAAGTAGTGGGGGAAGAGATAAATGGATGCCCTTTATACAGTAAGTAGGAAGATGAATGGATGCCTGTATCCCGTGAGTAGGGAAGATGAATGGATGCCTGTTACCTAAGTAGGGAAGATGATGGATGCCCGTATACAGTAGTAGGGGAAGATAAATGGATGCCCTGTATCCAGTAAGTAGGGAAGATAAATGGATGCCCTGTATACAGTAGTAGGGCAGATGAATGGATGCCCTTTATCCCGTAGTAGGGAAGATAAATGAATGCCCTGTATACAGTAAGTAGGGAAGATGAATGGAATGCCCTGTATCCAGTAAGTAGAAGATAAATGGATGCCCTGTATACAGTAAGTAGGGAAGATGAATGGATGCCCTGTATCCAGTAAGTAGGGAAGATAATGGATGCCCTGTATACGTAAGAGGGAAGATGAATGGATGCCCTGTATACCAGTGAGTAGGGAAGATGAATGGATGCCCTGTATACAGTGAGTAGGGAAGAGAAGGATGCCCTGTTACAGTAAGTAGGGAAGATAAATGGATGCCCTGTATCCAGTGAGTAGGAGATGAATGGATGCCCGTATACTAGTAAGTAGGGAAGATGAATGGATGCCCTGTACTACAGTAAGTAGGGAAGATAAATGGATGCCCTGTATACAGTAAGTAGGGAAGATAAATGATGCCCTGTAACAGTAAGTAGGGAAGATAATGATGCCCTGTATACGTAAGTATGGAAGATAAAATGGATGCCCTGTTATACAGTAAGTAGGGAAGATGAATGGATGCCCGTATACAGTAGTAGGGAAGATAAATGGATGCCCTGTATACGTAAGTAGGGAGATAAATGATGCCCTGTATCCAGTAAGTAGGGAAGATAATGTGCCCTGTATCCAGTAAGTAGGAAGATGAATGGATCCCTGTATCCAGTAAGTAGGAAAGAATGGATGCCCTGTATACAGTAATAGGGAAATAAGATGCTGTATACGTAGTAGAAATAATGGATGCCTGTATACAGTAAGTAGGAAGATAAATGGATGCCCTGTATACAGTAAGTAGGAAGAAATAAATGGATGCCCTGTATACAGTAAGTAGGGAAGATGAATATGCCCTGTATACAGTAAGTAGGAAGATAAATGGATGCCCTGTATACAGTAAGTAGGGAAGATAAATGGATGCCCTGTATCCAGTAAGTAGGAAGATGAATGGTGCCCTGTATACAGTGTAAGTAGGAAGATAAATGGGTGCCCTGTATACAGTAAGTAGGGAAGATAAATGGATGCCCTGTATACAGTAAGTAGGGAAGATAAATGATGCCTGTATCCAGGATAGGGAAGATAATGGATGCCCTGTAATCCAGTAAGTAGGAAGATGAATGGATGCCCTTTATCCCAGTAAGTAGGGAAGATAATGGATGCCCTGTATACAGTAAGTAGGGAATAAATTGCCCTGTATCCAGTGAGTAGGAAGATGAATGGATGCCCTGTATACAGTAAGTAGTGGAAGATAATGGATGCCCTGTATACGTAAGTAGGGAAGATGAATGATGCCCTGTATACAGTAAGTAGGGAAGATAATGGATCCCTGTATCCAGTGAGTAGGGAAGATGAATGGATGCCCTGTATACAGTATATGGGAAGATAAATGGATGCCCTGTATCCAGTAATTAGGGAAGATAAATGGATGCCCTTATACAGTAGTAGGGAAGATAAATGGATGCCCTGTATACAGTAAGTAGGGAAGATGAATGGATCCCTGTATACAGTAAGTAGGAAGATGAATGGATGCCCTGTATACAGTAAGTAGGGGAAGATGAATGGATGCCCTGTACAGTGAGTAGGGAAGATGAATGGCCCGTATACAGTAGTAGGAAGATAAATGGATGCCCTGTATCCATGAGTAGGGAAGATAATGGATGCCCGTATCCAGTAAGTAGGGAAGATAATGGATGCCCTGTATCCTAAGTAGGGAAGATAAATGGATGCCCTGTATACAGTAAGGATGGAAGATAATGGATGCCCTGTATACAGTAAGTAGGGAAGATGATGGATGCCCTGTATCCAGTGAGTAGGGAAATGAATGGATGCCCTGTATACAGTAAGTAGGGAAGATAAATGGATGCCCGTATACAGTAAGTAGGGAAGATGAATGGATGCCCGTATCCAGTGAAGTAGTGAATATGAATGGATGCCCTGTATACAGTAAGTAGGGAAGATAAATGGATGCCCTGTATCCAGTGAGTAGGGGATGAATGGATGCCCGTATACAGTAAGTAGGGAAGATAATGGATGGCCCTGTATACAGTAAGTAGGGAAGATAAATGGATGCCCTGTATCCAGTGGTAGGGAAGATGAATGGATGCCCTGTATACGTAGTAGGAAGAATGATCCCTGTAACAGTAAGTAGGGAATAAAATGGATGCCCTGTATCCAGTAAGTAGGGAAGATAATGGATGCCCTGTATACAGTAAGTAGGGAAGATGAATGGATGCCCTGTATCCAGTAAGTAGGGAAGATATAGGATGCCCTGTATACAGTAAGTAGGGAAGATGAATGGATGCCCTGTATCCAGTAAGTAGGGAATATAAATGGATGCCCTGTATACAGTAAGTAGGGAAGATGAATGGATGCCCTGTATCCAGTAAGTAGGGAAGATAAATGGATGCCCTGTATACAGTAAGTAGGGAAGATGAATGGATGCCCTGTATCCAGTGAGTAGGGAAGATGAATGGATGCCCTATACAGTGAGTAGGGAGATGAATGGATGCCCTGTATACATTAAGTAGGAAGAATAAATGGATGCCCTTGCCAGTAGTAGGAAAGATGATGCCTGTATACAGTAGTAGGGAAGATGAATGGATGCCCGTGTATCAGTAAGTAGGGAAGATAAATGGATGCCCTGTATACAGTAAGTAGGGAAGATAAATGGATGCCCTGTATCAGTAGTAGGAGATATGGATGCCCTGTATCCAGTAAGTAGGAAGATAAATGGATGCCCTGTATACAGTAAGTAGGAACGATGAAGGATCCCTGTATACGTAGTAGGGAAGATAATGGATGCCCTGTATACAGTAGTAGGGAGATAAATGGATCCTGTATCCAGTAAGTAGGGAAGATGAATGGATGCCCTTTATCCAGTAGTAGGAAGATGATGGTGCCCTGTATCCAGTAAGTAGGGAAGATAATGGATGCCCTGTATACAGTAAGTAGGGAGATAAATGGATGCCCTGTATACAGTAAGTAGGGAAGATGAATGGATGCCCTGTATACAGTAAGTAGGGAAGATGAATGGATGCCCTGTATCCAGTAAGTAGGGAAGATAAATGGATGCCCTGTATACAGTAAGTAGGGAAGATGAATGGATGCCCTGTATCAGTAGTAGGGAAGATAAATGGATGCCCTGTACAGTAAGTAGGAAGATAATGGATGCCCTGTATCCAGTAAGTAGGGAAGATGAAATGGATGCCCTGTAATAGTAAGTAGGGAAGATGAATGGATGCCTGTATCCAGTAATAGGGAAGATGAATGGATGCCCTGTATACAGTAAGTGGAGAAGAAAATGATGCCCTGTATACGTAAGTAGGGAAGATAAATGATGCCTGATACAGTAAGTAGGGAAGATAAAATGGATGCCCTGTATACAGTAAGTAGGGAAGATAAATGGATGCCCTGTATACAGTAAGTAGGGAAGATGAATGGATGCCCTGTATACAGTAGTAGGGAAGATAAATGGATGCCCTGTATACAGTAAGTAGGGAAGATAAATGGATGCCCTGTATACAGTAAGTAGGGAAGATGAATGGATGCCCTGTATACAGTAAGTAGGGAAGATGAATGGATGCCCTGTATCAGAAGTAGGGAAGATAATGGATGCCCTGTATACAGTAAGTAGGGAAGATAAATGGATGCCCTGTATCCAGTGGTAGGGAAGATGAATGGATCCCTGTATCCAGTAGTAGGGAAGAGAATGGATGCCTGTTCCAGAAGTAGGGAAGATAAATGATGCCCTGTATACAGTAAGTAGGGAAGTAAATGGTGCCCTGTATCCATGAGTAGGGAAGATGAATGGATGCCCTGTAACAGTAAGTAGGAAGATAATGGATGCCTGTACGTAAGTGGAAGATAATGGATGCCCTGTATACAGTAATTAGGGAAGATAATGGATGCCCTGTATCCAGTGGATAGGGAGATGAATGGATGCCCTGTATACCAGTAAGTAGGGAAGATAAATGGATGCCCTGTCCAGTAAGTAGGGAGATAAATGGATGCCCTGTATACAGTAAGTAGGGAAGATAATGGATCCCTGTATACAGTAAGTAGGGAAGATGAATGGATGCCCTGTATACAGTAAGTAGGGAAGATAATGGATGCCCTGTATACGTAAGAGGGAAGATATGGATGCCCTGTACAGTGGTAGGAAGATAATGGATGCCCTGTATACAGTAAGTAGGGAATAATAAATGGATGCCCTGTATCCAGTGAGTAGGGAAGATGAATGGATCCCTGTATCAGTAAGTAGGGAAGATAAATGGATGCCCTGTATACAGTAAGTAGGGAGATAAATGGATGCCCTGTATACAGTAAGTAGGGAAGATAAATGGATGCCCTGTATATAGAGTAGGGAAGATGAAATGGATCCCTGTATACCAGTGATAGGGAAGATATGTGCCCTGTACAGTAAGTAGGGAAGATAAAATGGATGCCCTGTATACAGTAAGTAGGGAAGATGAATGGATGCCCTGTATCCAGTGAGTAGGGAAATGAATGGATGCCCTGTATACAGTAAGTAGGGAAATAAATGGATGCCCTGTTCCAGTGAGTAGGGAAGATGAATGGATCCCTGATACAGTAAGTGGAAGATAATGGATGCCCTGTATACATAAGTAGGGAAGATAATGGATGCCCTGTATCCAGTGAGTAGGGAAGATGAATGGATGCCCTGTATACAGTAAGTAGGGAAGATATGGATGCCCTGTATACAGTAAGTAGGGAAGATAATGGATGCCCTGTATCCAGTAAGTAGGAAATAATGATGCCCTGTATCAGAGTGGGAAGATGAATGGATGCCCTGTATCAGTAAGTAGGGAAGATAAATGGATGCCCTGTATACAGTAAGTAGGGAAGATAATGGATGCCCTGTATCCAGTAGTAGGGAGATAAATGATGCCCTGTACATAAGTAGAGATGAATGATGCCCTGTATCCAGTAAGTAGGAAATAAATGGATGCCTGTAACAGTAAGTAGGGAAGATGAATGGATGCCCTGTATCCAGTGATAGGGAAGATGATGGATGCCCTGTATACAGTGAGTAGGGAAGATGAATGGATGCCCTGTATACATAAGTGGGAAGATAATGGATGCCCTGTATCCAGTGAGTAGGGAAGATGATGGATGCCCTTACGTAAGTAGGGAAGATGAATGGATGCCTGTATCCAGTAAGTAGGGAAGATAAATGGATGCCCTGTATACAGTAAGTAGGGAGATATGGATCCCTGTATACGTAAGTAGGGAGATGATGGATGCCCTGTATCCAGTAATGGGAAGATAATGGATCCTGTATACAGTAAGTAGGAAGATGATGGATGCCCTGTATACAGTAAGTAGGGAAGATGAATGGATGCCCTGTATACAGTAAGTAGGGAAGATAAATGGATGCCCTGTACCAGTAAGTAGGGAAAGATATGGATGCCCTGTATCCAGTAAGTAGGGAAGATGAAATGGATGCCCTTCAGTAAGTAGGGAAGATAATGGATGCCCTGTATACAGTAGTAGGGAAGATAATGGATGCCCTGTATACAGTAAGTAGGGAAGATAAATGGATGCCCTGTAACAGAAGTAGGGAAGATAAATGGATGCCCTGTATACTAAGTAGGGAAGATAAAATGGATGCCCTGTATACCGTAAGTAGGGAAAATGGATGCCCTGTATACAGTAGTAGGGAAATAAATGGATGCCCTGTATCCATGATGGGAAGAATGAATGGATGCCCTGTATACAGTAAGTAGGGAAGATGAATGGATGCCCTGTAATCCAGTAAAGTAGGGAAGATAAATGGATTGCCCTGTATACAGTAAGTAGGGAGATAAATGGATGCCCTGTATCTGAGTAGGGAAGATGAATGGATGCCCTGTATCAGTAAGTAGGGAAGATAATGGATGCCCTGTATACAGTAAGTAGGAAGATGATGGTGCCCTGTATACAGTAAGTAGGGAAGATGAATGGATGCTGTATCCATTGAGTAGGGAAGATGAATGGATGCCCTGTATACGTAGTGGGAAGATGATGGATGCCCTGTATCCTAAGTAGGGAAGATAATGGATGCCCTGTATACAGTAAGTAGGGAATATAATGGATGCCCTGTATCCAGTAGTAGGGAAGTATGAATGGATGCCCTGTATACAGTAAGTAGGGAAGATGAATGGATGCCCTTAGCAGTAAGTAGGGAAGATGAATGGATGCCCTGTATACAGTAGTAGGAAGTGAATGGATGCCCTGTATCACAGTGAGTAGGGAAGATGAATGGATGCCCTGTATACAGTAAGTAGGGAAGATAATGGATGCCCTGTATACGAAGTAGGGAAGATAAATGGATCCCTGTATACAGTAAGTAGGGAAGATAATGGATGCCCCTGTATCCAGTAAGTAGGGAAGATAAATGGATGCCCTGTATCCAGTAAGGGGAGATAATGGATGCCCTGTATACAGTAAGTAGGGAAGATAAATGGATGCCCTGTATACAGTAAGTAGGAAGATGAATGGATGTCCTGTAATCAGTGGTGGAAGATGAATGGATGCCCTGTATACAGTAAGTAGGGAAGATAAATGGATGCCCTGTATACAGTAAGTAGGGAAGATGAATGGATGCCCTGTATCCAGTGAGTAGGGAGATGAATGGATGCCCTGTATACAGTAAGTAGGGAAGATAAATGGATGCCCTGTATCCAGTGAGTAGGGAAGATGAATGGATGCCCTGTATACAGTAAGTAGGGAAGATGAATGGATGCCCTGTATACAGTAAGTAGGGAAGATGAAATGTGATTCCCTGTATACAGTAAGTAGGGAAGATAAATGGATGCCCTGTATACAGTAAGTAGGAAGATGAATGGATGCCCTGTATACAGTAAGTAGGGAAGATAAATGGATGCCTGTATACAGTAAGTAGGGAAGATAATGGATGCCCTGTACAGTAGTAGGGAAGATGAATGGATGCCCTGTATACAGTAAGTAGGGAAGATGAATGGATGCCTGTATACAGTGAGTAGGAGATGAATGGATGCCCTGTATACAGTAAGTAGGGAGATGAATGGATGCCCGTATACAGTAAGTAGGGAAGATGAATGGATGCCCTGTATACAGTAAGTAGGGAAGATGAATGGATGCACTGTATACAGTAAGTAGGGAAGATAATGGATGCCCTGTATACAGTGAGTAGGGAAGATGAATGGATGCCCTGTATACAGTAAGTAGGGAAGATGAATGGATGCCCTGTATACAGTGAGTAGGGAAGATGAATGGATGCCCTGTATACAGTAAGTAGGGAAGATGAATGGATGCCCTGTATACAGTAAGTAGGGAGATGAATGGATGCCCTGTATACAGTAAGTAGGGAAGATGAAATGGATGCCCTGTATACAGTAGTAGGGAAATGAATGGATGCCTGTATACAGTAAGTAGGGAAGATAATGGATGTCCTGTATACAGTAAGTAGGAAGAATAATGGATCCTGTATCCAGTAAGTGAGGGAAGATAAATGGATGCCCTGTATACAGTAAGTAGGGAAGATAAATGGATGCCCTGTATCTCAGTAGTGGGAAGATAATGGATGCCCTGTATCCAGTGAGTAGGGAAGATAAATGGATGCCCTGTATCAGTAAGTAGGAAGATGAATGGATGTCCCTGTATACAGTAAGTAGGGAAGATGATGGATGTCCTGTTACAGTAAGTAGGAAGATGAATGGATGTCCTGTATACAGTAAGTAGGGAAGATGAATGGATGTCCTGATACATTAAGTAGGGAAGATAATGGATGCCCTGATACAGTAAGTAGGGAGATGAATGGATGCCCTGTATACAGTAAGTAGGGAAGATGAGTATACAGTAAGTAGGGAAGATGAATGGATGCCCTGTATACAGTAAGTAGGGAAGATAAATGGATGCCCTGTATCCAGTGAGTAGGGAAAATGAATGGATGTCCGTATCCATGTAGGGAAGATAAATGGATGCCCTGTTACAGTAAGTAGGGAAGATAATGGATGCCTGTTACAGTAGTAGGGAAGATGAATGATGTCCTGTATCCAGTAAGTAGGGAAGATAATGGTGCCCTGTATCCAGTAAGTAGGGAAGATAAATGGATGCCCTGTATACAGTAAGTAGGAAGATGAATGGATGCCCTTGTATACAGTAAGTAGGGAAGATAAATGGATGCCCTGTATACAGTAAGTAGGGAAGATGAATGGATGCCCGTAATACAGTAAGTAGGGAAGAGTAATGGATGCCTGTATCAGTAGTAGGGAAGATGAATGGATGCCCGTAATCAGTAAGTAGGGAAGATAAATGGATGCCTGTATACAGTAATAGGGATAAAAGGGAGCCTGTATCAGTAAGTGGGAAGATAAATGGTGCCTGTATCCAGTAAGTAGGGAAGATAAATGGATGCCCTGTATCCAGTAAGTAGGGAAGATAAATGGATGCCCTGTATACAGTAAGTAGGGAAGATAAATGGATGCCCTGTATCCAGTAAGTAGGGAAGATAAATGGATGCCCTGTATACAGTAAGTAGGGAAGATGAATGGATGCCCTGTATACAGTAAGTAGGGAAGATGAATGGATGCCCTGATACAGTAAGTAGGGAAGATGAAGGATGCCCTGTATCCAGTAAGTAGGGAAGATGAATGGATGCCCTGTATCCAGTAAGTAGGGAAGATAAAGGATGGAGCCCTGTATACAGTAAGTAGGGAAGATAAATGGATGCCCTGTATCCAGTAAGTAGGGAAGATAAATGGATGCCCTGTATACAGTAAGTAGGGAAGATAAATGGATGCCCTGTATACAGTAAGTAGGGAAGATAAATGGATGCCCTGTATACAGTAAGTAGGGAAGATAAATGGATGCCCTGTATACAGTAATAGGGAAATAAATGGATGCCCTGTTACAGTAAGTAAGATAAATGGATGTCCTGTATACAGTAAGTAGGGAAGATGAATGGATGCCCTGTATACAGTAAGTAGGGAAGATATGGATGCCCTGTATCCAGTAAGTAGGGAAGATAATGGATGCCCTGTTACAGGTAAGTAGGAAGATGAATGGATGCCCTGTATACAGTAAGTAGGGAAGATGAATGGATGCCCTTATCCAGTAAGTAGGGAAGATAATGGATGCCCTGTATACAGTAAGTAGGGAGATGAATGGTGCCCTGTATCCAGTAAGTAGGGAAGATAAATGGATGCCCTGTATCCAGTAAGTAGGGAAGATAAATGGATGCCCTGTATCCGTAAGTGGGAAGATGAATGGATGCCTCCTGTATACAGTAAGTAGGGAAGATGAATGGATGCCCTGTATACAGTAAGTAGGAAGATGATGGATGCCCTGTTATAGTAAGTAGGGAAGATAAATGGATGCCCTGTATTACGTAAGTAGGGAAGATGAATGGATGCCCTGTATCCAGTAAGTAGGGAAGATAATGGATGCCCTGTATCCAGTAAGTAGGGAAGAAATGGATGCCCTGTATACAGTAAGTAGGGAAGATAAATGGATGCCCTGTATACAGTAAGTAGGGAAGATGAATGGATGTCCTGTATACAGTAAGTAGGGAGATAATGGATGCCCTGTATCAGTAAGTAGGGAGATAATGGATGCCCTGATCCAGTAAGTAGGGAAGATAAATGGATGCCTGTATACAGTAAGTAGGGAAGATGAATGGATGCCCTGTATCCAGTAAGTAGGGAAGATAAATGGATGCCCTGTATACAGTAAGTAGGGAATAAGGAATGATGCCCTGTATCCAGAAGTAGGAAGATAAATGGATGCCCTGTATACAGTAAGTAGGGAAGAATGATGATGCCCTGTATACAGTAAGTAGGGAAGATGGATGTCCCTGTATACAGTAAGTAGGGAAGATAAATGGATGCCCTGTATACAGTAAGTAGGGAAGATAAATGGATGCCCGTATCCAGTAGTGGGAAGAAAATGGATGCCCTGTATCCAGTAAGTAGGGAAGATAATGGATGCCCTGTATACAGTAAGTAGGGAAGATAAATGGATTCCCTGTATACGTAGTAGGAAGATAAATGGATGCCCTGTATACAGTAAGTAGGGAGATAAATGGATGCCCTGTATCCAGTGAAGTAGGGAAGATAAAAATGGATGCCCTGTATCCAGTAAGTAGGGAAGATGAATGGATGCCCTGTATCAGTGAGTAGGGAAGATAATGGATGCCTGTATCCAGTAAGTAGGGAAGATAAATGGATGCCCTGTATCCAGTTAAGTAGGGAAGATAAATGGATGCCCTGTATCCAGTAAGTAGGGAAGATGAATGGATGCCCTGTATCCAGTAGTAGGGAATATAAATGGACCCTGTATCCGTAGTAGGGAAGATAAATGGATGCCCTGTATCCAGTAGTAGGAAGATGAATGGATGCCCTGTGAACAGTAAGTAGGGAAGATATGGATGCCCTGTATCCAGTAAGTGGGAAGATGATGGATGCCCTGTATACAGTAAGTAGGGAAGTAATGGATGCCCTGTATACAGTAATGGGATAAATGGATGCCCTGTATCACAGTAAGTAGGGAAGATAAATGGATGCCCTGTATCCAGTAAGTAGGGAAGATAAATGGATGCCCTGTATCCAGTAAGTAGGGAAGATAATGGATGCCCTGATCCAGTAAGTAGGGAAGATAACTGATTGCCCTGTATACAGTAAGTAGGGAAGATAATGGATGCCCTGTATCAGTGAGTAGGGAAGATAAATGGATCCCTGTATCCAGTAGTAGGGAAGATAATGGATGCCCTGTCAGTAAGTAGGGAAGATAAATGGATGCCCTGTATCCAGTGATAGGGAAGATGAATGGATGCGCCTGTATCCAGTTAAGTAGGGAAGATAAATGGATGCCCTGTATCCAGTGAAGTAGGGAAGATAATGGATTGCCCTGTATACAGTAAGTAGGGAAGATGAATGGATGCCCTGTATCCAGTGAGTAGGGAAGATGAATGGATGCCCTGTATACAGTAGTAGGGAAGATGAATGGATGCCCTGTATACAGTAAGTAGGGAAGATGAATGGATGCCCTGTATCCAGTAAGTAGGGAAGATGAATGGATGCCCTGTATACAGTAAGTAGTAGGGAAGATAAATGGATGCCCTGTATACAGTAAGTAGGGAAGATGAATGGATGCCCTGTATACAGTAAGTAGGGAAGATGAATGGATGCCCTGTATACAGTAAGTAGGGAAGATGAATGGATGCCCTGTATCCAGTAAGTGGCAATGTTTCTGATGACAGTGAAACTGTCTACACACAAGACTTCGCTATTCGCCTCAATATCAACTTCTATACAAATAAAAACACTGCTCTATAAATATTTAAAGTGATACTCCTGCTGTAGACTTGGATTTTATGTGCTGTAAACAACTTAATATAATAAAAGATTAATGAAACCACAAACAAAAACAATTATATTTTGTCACTTACCCTCCGGGGACAGGGACACTGCAAGAGAAAGAAAGAAAGATATGTTTATTGTTTCCTTTCTATCACAGTAACTGGTCAGCTTATTGTTATGGACAGATAAGACTTATCACGGTCACCTTATCTGCAGTGACCTTATATCCATTCAAATCATTCTTGTAAAGGTTTTTATGTCACATTTATATAATTTGCTGTTTTTGTTATTATATATGTTCTGATATTCTGATTGGCTACGGGTTATTTCTAACTCCTCCTACTGACTTTGGTTACAAATGAACAAACTAAGCCAATTCAATAGATGCTCATAGCTCCTTAAAGTGAAAGTGGGAAAAATATATATATTTTTTATATTATATGTTTATATTTATATTAACCATACTAAATAATCTCTTTATTTAAAAAAAGCATTTGATTTCCTTCTCTTTCCCAAGTAGATGGTAAGTAGTGATCTGCCATTTCAGATTCTGTCCTTCTTTTTCCCAGGATGCACCACTTCCTTATAATGTCCCTAACAGTAATTTCTATTGATTGGCTATTTAGTGGGATCTCTACTGAACAATTGATTACTCCAGGAAGATATGTCAATGGCAATCCCATAACAGACACTATTATTAATGTTTAATAGGAATTTATCTTTATTGTGAACCATTTAAAGATTAAATTTACCTGGAATGGGCTCCTCTGGGTTAAAGCTGAAAGGGTTGTCCATAAATTTACTGTAGACCGTTTCAGAAGCTGAGCCCAGCATGTTCCAGACCAGGATTGTGTAGTTGCCATTGTTGACATGGGTTGGTTTATTGAGGTAGAGGCAGCCATGAATGGATGTCGCATTCTCACTCTCCTCGACGGTCTTTGTGAAGATGTAACTGTTCATCTCCAGGTTGCGTCCATTAAACTGCCAACGCATCTCTGGCTTCGGGTTCCCATCCACGGTGTATGGAAAACAATAATGGTGCTGGGGAATGGCCTCTTCTAATGAGACTACTGTAGCGGGGACTGGTGGGGGACAAAAGGTTCTTAGTTATGGACTAAGTTAGATATTCCTGATCACATGATGTATCACATGATGTACCATTTTGAAGGGGGGATAAATATGCTCAGAAATTCTCCTTCTACTCATTTCTCATAAACAAACAATTATCGTTTTTCTTGCATTCAAGGGCCGCTAAATAGAACAACGGTAAATCCTGATTATTTTTATTTAGTCCTGAAATCTGAACCTTCGTTTACCTGCCTCCAATCTGATATATATAGAACATTATTAGATGAATTAATAACCAGATATTTAAGTATAATTATGGCCTTCATACTGGCAGGGTAAGCTCCTCCCTCCATGTATTCAATCAAGGCTGTGACAACTGACATCACATTGACTGCTGTTTCCGATGCTGCCTCAACTGCACATGCTCAAGCTTATTAAAAGCCAAAACAGATGAGAACTTATCATTAAATATCTGGTTACAAATGTATGCAATAAACTGGTAAAAATAGCAGTTGGGGTCACCTTTTTTTGTTTTAAGGGTGGTCTTGCCCTTTAAAGGAAAACTAAACTGAACCCTGCTTGCTAGTGGCATCACTGTACCATGCTCACAAAGTACAAGTCATCTTGGATATTGACAGATTAGCTTAATCTTTATTTGGCTGGTGTGGGAAAAATGCCAGAGGAGGTTTGGGGCTTCCTGTCACCCGGAATTCCCCAAAAAATGTAAAAAAATCTGAAAAGTAATTGGGAAGTCATTGAGAAAGAAAATCCATAAGTTCAGAGTAAAATAAGGGTACAAAAAGCGTGGTAACGTACAGTAGATGGCTCAGGCACCAAGGAAATGGTCAGGGGAACATGTACATGTCACCAAAACATAAATAAATTTGAATTTCCTACACAAGCTATGTTCGAGGCTACTATCAGTAACCCTTGAGTAGCCTTATATATTCTGTAACCTTCAAAAGTAGATTCGGTAACCCTAGAAAGTAGATTTGGTAACCCTCGAAAGTAGATTCAGCAACCCTTGAAAATAGATTTGGCAACCCTTGAACCTAGATTCGGTAACCCTCAAAAGTAGATTCGGTAACCCTAAAAAATAGATTTGGTAACCCTAGAAAGTAGATTTGGTAACCCTCGAAAGTAGATTTGGCAACCCTTGAAAATAGATTTGGCAACCCTTGAACCTAGATTCGGTAACCCTCAAAAGTAGATAACCCTGAAAGTTGCCTTGATTACCCTCAAAAATAGCTTTAGCTTTAATTTTCGAGGGTTAAAAAAATATCGAAAGTTATGAGATCCGAAAAGTCCTGAACGGCTCTGTCGGAACTTCAGAAGAAAGTTCTCAGTCGGAGAACTGAGACCAGCGGTCCCTTATCCTTGGTGAGATATAAGTTCCTTGCTGTATCTATCACATAGAGACCAATACATTGTCATTATGTATAACTGTAATAAATCTCATATATTGTGGAAAAGAGACAGAGGAACACAGAAGAATGAGATTTAGTAGAACTGATTGCGTAATAAACTAAAGACTCATCTGAAGAGGTCATTACAAACAAGGTCATTGATAAAAACCACACATTTCATTATAGTAATTCCGAGTGAGATTCCATTAACATATGTGAAGATAGTGGTTCTTTCAATTAATAAGACTGTGGTTACATTAAGACGTCTTTAGAACTTTGCCGTTTTATTGGATTAATTTGTAAAAAAACATTGTTGAAGCTTTTGCTGTTTAAGGCCTGGTATGTTCTGGTGTGTGCCCGATATTCCTGCCAACAGACCCACTGATCAATAAACTGGTCATTTGTTCATCTCACAAAGGGGTGCAAAGTTTCATGTCTTGTCTTAAAGCTGTAGGAACTCTTTATGAGCTTGTGGTGAGACTACATTTTTGTCAGGGGGGTGGACCTACCCTGTAACTAATTCTCCTTGGGTAAACTGACATATGAGCTTACAAATGTTTTCTCCTAAATAAAATATAGTATGGATGAGTAGGAGTTTATACAGTATTAGGTAACTTTTTACATTCTGTTTATTTGAAATTAACCAGGACCAATCCAGTGCTGCATTGCTATAATTGTTCTATCCCATTAACTAGTCTTTATGATGAATACTATAACTCTCAGCAGGGTGTGGTCTAGTAGTAGACAATCTGGAAAATCTGCACACACGGCTTTTACTTACACAACACATTAATTTGTACATGTTCCTCCCGGGGCCCAACAATGTTCTCAGACCTGCAAGTAATATTCCGTTTGTTGAATCCAGGTGAGATATTGAAGAGGTGCAAGGCGATCTCCACTTCAGATGTATTCGTTTGCTATAAGACAGCATAGCATGAATTACAAGGGCTTTCAAGTACTCATGGGTTGCAAAACTAACTTTATGTCTTGCAAGAATGTTATATGAAGGGTTTGTGTTAAAGCAACGAAGCAAGACTACATTTTAATATTACTGCAAGTCTATTTGCCCCTGTAGGAAATGAAGAACTTTGTCTACCAAGACTCCACAACTGTCATAATTGTTACTGTCTTGTTGAAATCTCCAGTTTTGTGCCCAACCTATTTTCTAATTCTATATTCTTTCCCATCTGTTTGTATTCCTTATATAATCTTGTACATTATCCTTACCTCAATCTCTGTGTAGGACTCGGTTTCTGGTACGACCCACCTGACCGTAGGTGTAGGCTGACCAGCCACATTACACATTATTGTCAGATTGGCTCCTTCTAGGACAGTCAGGTTTTGTCTTACAATGCTAACCTGGGGTAAGTCTGCCAAGGAAGAGAAACAAAGAGAATACATTCATTATAAGGAGAGCAGATGATTAAGACTTATCAGGTTCCTTAAAATCAGTGGTGTATCTACAGAGGTAATTTTTTTAAGATTTATAAAAATGGGAAACTATTGATAATTTTAAGACCTTTGTAATTTCATAATAATCTTAATAGTTTCCAAGAAAACTGATTAGAGCTGGGACCATTGTTCAGCCATTCTGTAAAGAGCACACAATAAAAGAGACCTACCACATTGAGAGATGTACAGATCTTCCAACATTATCTCCACACTGTCCGCCCAACAGCTTAATGATTGGTTCCCAAGATCAGCCCAATCGTTTTCCCTCATGAGTTGTATCCAACGGACATCACAGGTACAATGGAATGGATTCCCAGTCAGGATCCTAACAGAGAAAGGAGTTAAGAAGGAACCTAGGTCATGGAATGGAATTTTTATTTAATCCCAATTGTTTAATAATTGGAAATGGGGAACATTCTAGACTGGAAACTTTTGAGGCATTCTTAAGTTAACCTTTAAATGAGAAATCTACTCAAAATTTTGAGTACTGATAATAGGGGAGGTATGAGTAATAATTCCTACTGCCTGTTTTAATGTAGAAATCAGCTGCCAAACTGTTCTAGTGGAATTGCGCTTGTCAGTTTCCTAGTTCCAGTCTTCAAGCTTCTGAGAACTAAAGGACCAAAGTTAGGGAAACTGAGACACTTCTAGATGAAAATATATATTTTTGGATGATTATTTTTTTTGAATTTCAATATTGAGTATTTATTATAAACATTATCATGTAATACTATTCTAAACGTATAGCAATTGTCTTTACAGGGAAAAAGTCCTCACCCCTGGGAATATGACTGCCCTCGCTGCTTTGTTCCAGTCTGGCTGGACCTACTTTCACCCTGCAAGAAGCCTGTCTTCCCATTGGATGCCCATTGGTCAAATCAGGAAGGGGGCAGGGCTACAGAGGAGTGGCGCATCGAAGGTAAGTACTTGAACTAGATTTTTAGATTTTGCTGTCAGTAAAGCTTAAGGGGGGATTACTTTGCTCTTCATTCCCCTTTAAGGAAAAGTTAAAAGGAAATTGGCGTAACAGATTCTTTGTTCAACAGGTGCTAATTTCTAGGGCTTCGTGCAATTTTTATAAATATGACATGGAATCCAAAGCCAAGAATATATTTAAGTTTATGAAGCGCAATGCTATGGCTGAAAATCTCCAGGTCCTTAAGCTTTGTGGAGGAGGAAAAATATATATTGAGAAAATATAACCAGTGGATATGACATGGAACTACCAGGCCTAGTGATCACACCCAACTCTGTCTCTCACTGGTTAACAGACATGCTCAGTGAGGTTCATCATTTACTGATTTCCCACCTTTATATATTTCATAAGAAATCACTTAGACAAGAGATAAATTATTTTACTACAAGTTATAAGTTACTATTGTTACTCTTTAAAGTTCCCCTGTACATTGATGTAAACATGAAAGCCCACTATAGGGTCTACAATACAAATATCAACATTGAAAAGGAGAAGTTAACCTACAGCTCTTGGAGAGGCAAATGGAGAAACGTCCTCCAGGAGAGAGACGTCAGGGCGTTTGAAGAGATGTTACTGTAGGTAGAGAGAGAAGAAGAGAGACAATGAGTTGGACTAAACATGGAACATGGTCATCCTGTACATTCCTATTTAGTTATATACATAGATGGGGAACCAGTTTAATAGTTAGAACTATTGGTTCATAGTTTAGATTAGAAAGTCAGGCTGGAGTTCCCCTATATTCACTTTAATTATTATTTACTCTCTCCAGAATAAAAAGTGCAAATATGTATTTAATGTGACTGTAAACCAGTCTCTTGCTAAGGCCAAGACGGACGTCTGCTGCCATGACAACGCAGAGCTGCTAGGATACAATAGATGGCTGTTGCACTGTAAATCCTTAAAGAGATGTCAGTAAGGTGGTGGCACCATCAAAACAGCCTTAAATAATACCGATCGTCTATACTGGGAATATCACTTGCTCAGGGTGCCATTGACAGATGCACTTCACATCAATAATTGTCCCCCGGGGAGTGAAGATGAGAATTCAATGTCGGACCCCCCACATTGAGTCCTGTAGAGCTGAGCAGCTCAGGGGACACTATTCTGCTGGAAAACATTGATTAGAATGGGGGACATCTGCCAGGGATCAGTTTACCAGAGTCGCTTTTAATGGCACAGACCTGACACCTCCCCTACAGTAAAGTGTTACTTTTCTAATGCGATTGTAAAATACCAGAAGTTATTTCATTTATCTTCCGTACAATAGGATTATGTTATTGCTAATAAATAAGATTTTATGCAGCATTGCAATTGTCAGAAGTATAGGCGATTTTATGGTTTGTTACCATTTGATCCACGTGCCTGATGATGTCACACGTGCTTGGAATAAGATCATAGCTGTGCAAAAATGTGAATGATAGAATGATGTGTACGCATTATGACATCATGTGTTGCGCATCAGTGAAGGCGTGAAAGATCATGGAAATAGGTGAGCAATCAAAAGAAGGGCCCTGTGGATTAACTCCATGGAAGACATCATGTATAGCACACCTACAATGCCAATATATATAGTGTGGGAGAGACTTTTGGATGGGTGATTTTGAGAGACAAAGAAAAGTATATGCAGGATGATGTCATAACTACAATGTTATATAAATGGGGAGAGACATGTGATGAATATATTTATGCCTGATGTGTTAAACACATACATAACAATACCAAATATAAATACATTCATCTGCATTATGCTACATACTTATTTTGGCTACAACAGGTATTTTGGGATAAAAAAGGTCAAAAATCCACCCATGCAAAACCTCACACCAATGTAAAAGAATAAAATAACCACTTCTCACGGGGTAAAATATCAATCTCATACACACCTATAGATACAATTAATGGATCAGAGCCCTGGATTTTCTGCCTGTTATGCAAAATTCTTTTTATTGTATTTCGAGATATTTCTAAGTGTTGGGAGGCAGAGCCAGTGGGGGCCCTGAATTCCTACCTTTCCTTGCACCCATACATTGCCTACGTCCGTTAATGCTTCAAGGTCACCAAATATCACATAATCAATCTTATTACATTACATTTTATTACATTTACCAGTATAATTAATGCAGTGTTAATATAAAACAGAGAAGAGCAAGTTCACCAATAGTGGTGTCCAGGTAGAAGGAGAGAAAGTCTACCTAGAGGAACAAACTCGCCATCAAACAAAGAAAATATGATGTCCTTTTATTTTTTAATTGCTCCAATCAAATCACTTCTTTAGTGAGATTTCCATTAGCACTGTGCTCCCTGCCAGATCTACTCTCTGCGCAATTAAAAATGCTTGGCAAGAATACTTAATAACTCAAGAAAACAACAATGCAACTGCTCGGTAAGCCATTTTACTAACAATAAGGCACTAGCAATTGGCCTTACTAAGCAAAGAGCCTCAGGGGACAATGTGCTCGTAAGGAACCATTACCTGTTCCTTCAAATAGATATGAAGTTGGTGATGGATCCAAGGGGTGGGAGGAGATTGGCTATTAAGATAATATTGATATCAATTCCATAAACTTTTGGTACTTATGGGACTATGGGTGGATGTAATGTGTTGGAGGATGCTGGTAATTTTACAAAAGAGCTGATATTACAGATTATTGTTTTAAGGTAGGAACAGTCTCGGTTGTAGAAGGCACTACAGGATAAAGCTTATCTTTTTAGGAGAGAGAAAAGATTGTGGAAATGTCGAAAATTAATGAATGAATAAGTGTTTATGAATGGTCGGCATCACAAAATAGTTCGGTAGCAGTATATTATGTTATTTCATGACATTTTAGTTTCTAAAACCAATGCACCTGCCATAGAATACCAATACCTTTATCTACGTATTAACGGAAATTGCAACGTCAGTATCTAATGATAACATCCTTATATCAAGATCCTTAAAGGAGCACATGCCCACCCTTAAAAAAAAGGTACCTATATACTCGAGTATAAGCCGACCCGAGTATAAGCCGAGGTACCTATTTTTACCTGAAAAAATAGGAAACCCTGATTGACCCGAGTATAAGCCGAGGGTGAAAATTATGGCTACTCTGAGCCCCTAAAGCACTACTGTATGCAAATAGAGTGTCCTACATTTCTGTGATTTGCCTCTAGATATTTGTCCCTGAATGAAGAGATTTTCTAAAACTAACAAGGTGGCTAAATTCCAACACACACTTTTAAGGTGACTTAAATAACAAGATTAGGCATATTCTCTGCTGGTGGCTGTGGACATGTTATGATGCAAAATCAAAAATGTTTCTGGAGAAGATCATTCTAGACATCCTGCCTACCCTAGGCTATAACAACATTGGCCAACACTCTCAGACTCTGAATCCTTACCGGCATCGCTCAGCACTCCGAATCTGGCTGCCGCACGCTTAGTAAGTACTGTGCATTTGCCAGCTGACGTCACTACTCGGCGCCTCTCACGCCAGGCGCCGAGTAGTGATGTCAGCCGGCAAATCCACAGTGCTAACTATGCGTGCGGCAAGGACTTGACTCGAGTATAAGCCGAGGCAAGGTTTTTAGGTTTATTTTAAAACCTAAAAACCTCGGCTTATACTCGAGTATATACGGTAACTTGTCATTTACCTGCACCCAATTTCAACCAATATATCCAGTACATTATTAGATGTATCAGATAATTAAGCATAATTATTGCCCCTATTCTGGCAGAATAAGCTGGCTTCTCCCTCCATGCTGTCAATCAAAGCTGTAACTGCTGACATCACAGCCGATGATTGTCTGCAGTTTCACCTTCTGCCTCCTCTGGGCATGCTTAAGTTCCTAGAAGCACAGAGGTTCTGGTCTACCTGCCAGGCTTCTTTTCTGTTCAAACTCTTCCCCTCACAACTAGAGATATGGACCAATTTGATGGTTAGCGAACGCTACATTCGAGGGTTATCGCCATGACCCTCGAATGTAGCGTTCTCTAACCCTCGAATGTACCGTACGCTGCATTCTAGGGTTATGGAGCACTAAAATCGAAGGTTATTGATTCGAATATTAGAGAATCCTTGAATTTTCAATAATTATTGAAAATATATCCACGGGTTTGAAAAACCCATTAAGTTCGGAGAGTTCACGACCATACGAACTTTTTTAATTAGTGAGCTCCAGCCATAGAGATTTCATAGAACCAACCTCTGGATTGGACCAGCATTTTAACAAGTTTGTAGCTAGCGTACCTTCACCCCCTCACCCATTACAAAAACAATACCCTAGTGCAAGCTAATCATTTTCAGGTATGTAATATATCCATGGTAGGCAGTGAGGATTTATCCGCCATCGCTGCAGATCATAAACAAGAGATGTTTTCAAGCATTTTAACTCCTGTCATGTGATCCCAGTTGTACCTCAAGGTTCCGCTCCAGCTACCTAGGTTGTCCTGCGATGACCTCATTTAACACTTCTCCCCCTCCCCTGGTTTAGATAAAGCACTTACATGTGAGTCATACGAGGGTTCATTTCAAAGGCATCTTCTGAGATCAACTCCAGCCCAGTGGATGAGATCGTCCTGTGGTCAAATAAACAAAATTCCATGTAAACATCTAATATAAAATGTGTTTGCTTCTTTGTGCTTGACTTAATGGGGAATTCTGATACATTCCTCATATGTTTAGCTTCTATAGGCCTTTAACTCAATGCCACTAAATTGAAATGTTAACAGTGTGACAAGAACATCACCACTGACAAAGACCTGGTCTGTCCCGGTCACCCAGTAGGTAAGGGGGAGGATACAATGACTGATTGACAGGTCAACTCTAGGGAAAGGATTTCTTGACATTTATCCTGTACAGTACAGTACATTATACAGCCGCACTAAACAGTTGTTCAATATCCTGCTCGGATTTTAACACCTGGCGGATAAACTGGAAGAGATTTAATATATATATTATATATATGGTAACACATTTTATTTCTTTGTAAAATGTGCAAAATTTTGATTGGTTATTCCTTAAATGTCGTGTATAAAGAAATCTCTCTGTATAAAGTCATCTCTCTGAGCACTAACACAGTATATGACTCAGTACCTGTATTTGTATCAGTAGGTTACCTGTCCAAACAGATTGTAAGCTCTTCAGGACAGGGACACCATTCCTCATATTATTATACTCTATTTCTATCATTATTTTTGGCCTTATTCCCTTGTTCATGTTCTCTGTTTTGATAAATGTATTCACCATTAAAACTAGACATATGATGTTCTATGATGTTCTTGCTACTAGTTTTTGGCATTGCTGGTGAATCTGGGGGGAGTCAGATACACCATATTTACTTGACCATATTTACTTGACCAATCACCATGCATTTCATTGGATCCCAGTTTAGAAAACATTGAACTTTTTTTCAATCGAGTTAATTCTTTTTAAATGTCCTGGTTGAGTTCCACCCCAGGCCCCAGGTCACGTCCTGTTCCTTGTACTTCCTGAGTTATCCGTCATTGTATTTTCTCTAGATGCAGAAGTGATGTCAAGGAATATTAATGTCCCCCCCACCCTAAGAAGATCTAGGCACAGAACAGGGGGAAGTACTTACAGATTTTTTAGCTCTCGGAAGTTTCTCATGTCATCTCGAGTTAAACTCATCAAGTCCTTCTGGTTTTCTATGACTCTGTTAGAAGACAAAAACAATCAATCAAAGGGTCAGTTCCTCTGGGTACAGAAATCCATTGAGGTCCAAGGCTGAGATATCTGAAAATGAAATGTCATAGGCAAGTCAAATTTCCAATACAAACATTAATAATTTAACGTAAAAACCTTCTTTGAGAAATCAAACCCTAAATGTTATACTGTAAACTCAAAATGCCACCCATGGGGGTAAGTGCTGTACAGTACACGTGGAAAGTTCGCAGATGTTATACTGTATACTTAAAATGCCACCCATGGGGGTAACTGCTGTACAGTACACGTGGAAAGTTCGCGGATGTTATACTGTAAACTCAAAATGCCACCCATGGGGTAAGTGCTGTACAGTACACGTGGAAAGTTCGCAGATGATTTATACTGTTAACTAAAATGGCCACCCAGGGGGTAACTGCTGTACAGTACACGTGAAAGTTCGCGGATGTTATTACTGTAAATCAAAATGCACCCATGGGGGTAAGTGCTGTACAGTACACGTGGAAAGTTCGCAGATGTTATACTGTAAACTCAAAATGCCACCCATGGGGGTAACTGCTGTACAGTACACGTGGAAAGTTCGCGGATGTTATACTGTAAACTCAAAATGCCACCCATGGGGGTAAGTGCTGTACAGTACACGTGGAAAGTTCGCGGATGTTATACTGTAAACTCAAAATGCCACCCATGGGGTAAGTGCTGTACAGTACACGTGGAAAGTTCGCGATGTTATACTGTAACTCAAAATGCCAACCCATGGGGGTAAGTGCTGTACAGTACACGTGGAAAGTTCCGGATGTTATACTGTAAACTCAAAATGCCACCCATGGGGTAAGTGCTGTACAGTACACGTGGAAAGTTCGCGGATGTTATACTTGTAAACTCAAAATGCCACCCATGGGGGTAAGTGCTGTACAGTACACGTGGAAAGTTCGCAGATGTTATACTGAACTCAAAATGCCACCCATGGGGGTAATGCTGTACAGTACACGTGGAAAGTTCGCAATGTTATACTGTAAACTCAAAATGCCACCCATGGGGGTAAGTGCTGTACAGTACATGGAAAGTTCGCAGATGTTATACTGTAAATCAAAATGCCACCCATGGGGTAAGTGCTGTACAGTACACGTGGAAAGTTCGCAGATGTTATACTGAAACTCAAAAATGCCACCCATGGGGGTAACTGCTGTCAAGTACACGTGGAAAGTTCGCAGATGTATACTGTAAACTCAAATGCCACCCATGGGGGTAATGCTGTACAGTACACGTGGAAAGTTCGCGGATGTTATACTGTAAACTCAAAATGCCACCCATGGGGTAAGGCTTGTACAGTACACGTGGAAAGTTCGCAGATGTTTACTGTAAACTCAAAATGCCACCATGGGGGTAAGTGCTGTACAGTACACGTGGAAAGTTCGCGGATGTTATTACTGTAAACTCAAATGCCACCCATGGGGGTAAGTGCTGTACAGTACACGTGGAAAGTTCGCGATGTATATACTGTAAACTCAAAATGCCACCCATGGGGGTAACTGCTGTACAGTACACGTGGAAAGTTCGGATGTTATACTGTAAACTCAAAATGCCACCCATGGGGTAAGTGCTGTACAGTACACGTGGAAAGTTCGCAGATGTTATACTGTAAACTCAAAATGCCACCCATGGGGGTAACTGCTGTACAGTACACGTGGAAAGTTCGCGGATGTTATACTGTAAACTCAAAATGCCACCCATGGGGGTAAGTGCTGTACAGTACACGTGGAAAGTTCGCAGATGTTATACTGTAAACTCAAAATGCCACCCATGGGGGTAATGCTGTACAGTACCCGTGGAAAGTTCGCGGATGTTTACTGTAAAACTCAAAATGCCACCCATGGGGGTAATGCTGTACAGTACAGTGGAAAGTTCGCAGATGTATACTGTAAACTCAAAATGCCACCCATGGGGGTAAGTGCTGTACAGTACACGTGGAAAGTTCGCAGATGTTTACTGTAAACTCAAAATGACCCATGGGGGTAATGCTGTACAGTACACATGGAAAGTTCGCAGATGTTATACTGTAACTCAAAATGCCACCCATGGGGGTAAGTGCTGTACAGTACACGTGGAAAGTTCGCAGATGTTATACTGATACTCAAAATGCCACCATGGGGGGAACTGCTGTACAGTACAAAGTGGAAAGTTTGCAGATGTTATTACTGTATACTCAAAATGCCACCCATGGGGGTAAGTGCTGTACAGTACACGTGGAAAGTTCGCAGATGTTATACTGTAACTCAAAATGCACCCATGGGGGTAAGTGCTGTACAGTACACGTGGAAAGTTCGCAGATGTTATACGTAAACTCAAAATGCCACCCATGGGGGTAACTGCTGTACAGTACACGTGGAAAGTCGCGGATGTTATACTGTAAATCAAAATGCCACCCATGGGGTAAGTGCTGTACAGTACACGTGGAAAGTGTCGCAGATGTTATACTGTGAAAACTCAAAAGCCACCCATGGGGGTAAGTGCTGTACAGTAACACGTGGAAAGTTCGCGGATGTTAACTGTAAACTCAAAATGCCACCCATGGGGGGTAAGTGTGTACAGTACAGTGGAAAGTTCGCAGATGTACTGTAAACTCAAAATGGCACCCATGGGGTAACTGTGTACAGTACACGTGGAAAGTTCGCGGATGTTATACGTAAACTCAAATGCCACCATGGGGGTAAGTGCTGTACAGGACACGTGGAAAGTTCGCCAGATGTTATACTGAAACAAAATGCCACCCATGGGGGTAAGTGTCGTACAGTACACGTGGAAAGTTCGCAGATGTTATACTGTAAACTCAAAATGCACCCATGGGGGTAAGTGCTGTACAGTACCATGGAAAGTTCGCAGATGTTTTATACTGTAAACTCAAAATGCCACCCATGGGGGTAAGGCTGTACAGTACAAGTGGAAATGTCGCGGATTATACTGTAAACTCAAAATGCCACCCATGGGTAAGTGCTGTACAGTACACATGGAAAGTTCGAGATGTTTACTGTATCCAAAATGCCACCCATGGGGGTAAGTGCTGTACAGTACACGTGGAAAGTTTGCGGATGTTATACTGTAAACTCAAAATGCCACCCATGGGGGTAGTGCTGTACAGTAGACACGTGGAAGTTTGCGGATGTATATTGTAACTCAAAATGCCACCCATGGGGTAAGTGCTGTACAGACGTGGAAAGTTCGCAGATGTTATACTGTAAACTAAAATGCCACCCATGGGGGTAAGTGCTGTACAGTACACATGGAAAGTTCGCAGATGTTATACTGTAAACTCAAAATGCCACCACCATGGGGGTAAGTGCTTACAGTACACGTGGAAAGTTCGCAGATGTTATACTGTAAACTCAAAATGCCACCCATGGGGGTAACTGCTGTACAGTACACATGAAAGTTCGCAGATGATACTGTAAACTCAAAATGCCACCCATGGGGTAAGTGCTGTACAGTACACGTGAAAGTTCGCAGATGTTTAATAAAAAAGAAAAATAAAGGGGCTATGTGGATTTTTATTTAAGAAAAATCCTAAGATTAATGGTTTGCTAAAGTCAACTACTCCAGTAAAGTCGATGTCCCCCCATCAACACTGGATAAACATGAATGTATTCCAATACAGAAGTAAAAGTAAAAACCAATTCTGATTTTCGGAATTCCTAAAATCCCAAATCCAAAAACATGATGATCAATAGAATCATCTTCCGATAGAATTCATGGCATAAATAGCATAGTAAGTTAGCGTAAATGAGACAGGGCCTGGGAAATGGTCTGGGAAACACATACTATAACCAAAACTTATAATAATGAACTTCCTGTACACATAGGGATGGCCGGTTCGCGGATCCGAACCCGGATCCGCCACGGATTTATCCCGTCCGCGAATGGCGATTTTTCCGGATTTTCCGCCATCCGAACTTTGATTCGCGTATTTTTCACATTTTCGAAAATTTTCGAAAATACGGGAAAACAGTATTTTCGAAAATACAAGGATTTCTCTTAATTCCATACATACATATTTCGAAATTTTCAAAATACGGGGATTACTTGTATTTTCGAAAATGCATATTTTCGAAAATACATGAAAACTCGTAATTTCGAAAATTCCCGAAAAAACGGGAACTCGTATTTCGAAAATTCCCGAAAAATACGAAAAATCTCGTTATTTAAGGGTATTTTTAATTTTAACGGGTCCGCTCGCGGATTTTCGAATTTTCTCGAAAATCGCGAATCCTCGAGCGGACCAGATTTGCGAAGTTCGGACATCTCTAGTAAACACAAGCTATTTTTAAGGTTACCTAATATAAAAGGCTTCTTTTAAAGGTTACAGAATATATTAGGCTACTTTCAAGGTTACAAAATATACAAGGCTATTTTCGAGGGTTACAGAATACTACTTCGAGGTTACGAAATACAGGTCTTCGAGGGTTACAGAATATACAAGGCTACTTTCAAGGGTTACAGAATATACAGGCTACTTTCGAGAGTTACGAAATATACAAGACTTCTTTCGAGGGTTACAGAATATACAAGACTATTTCGAGGGTTACAGAATATACAAGGTACTTTCAGGGGTACTGAATATACAGGCTACTTTCAGGAGTTACTGATATACAAGGCTACTTTCGAGGGGGTTAAGAATATACAAGGCTACTTTCGAGAGTTACAGAAATACAAGGCTCACTTTCGAGGGTTACAGAATATACAAGGCTCTTTCAGGGGTTACTGAATATACAAGGCTACTTTCAGGAGTTACTGAATATACAAGGCTACTTTCGAGGGTTACAGAATATACAAGGCTACTTTCGAGAGTTACAGAATATACAAGGCTACTTTCAGGGGTTACTGAATATACAAGGCTACTTTCGAGGGTTACAGAATATACAAGGCTACTTTCGAGGGTTACAGAATAAACAAGGCTACTTTCGAGGGTTACAGAATATACAAGGCTACTTTCGAGGGTTACAGAATAAACAAGGCTACTTTCGAGGGTTACAGAATATACAAGGTAATTTCGAGGGTTACAGATATACAAGCTACTTTCGAGGGTTACAGAATATACAAGGCTACTTTTGGGGTTACAGAATAAACAAGGCTACTTTCGAGGGTAACCAAAAGTAACCTTGATATTCAGTAACTCTGAAAGTAGCCTTGGCAACCCTTGAAAGTAGTATACTAATAAAATGCAAAGTTCCGAGGTTCTAGCACAACCAGCGGAACCGGGTTTGAATCAGACCCAAACTCTCTACTCTCTATAGCTTATTATCATTTTAGTTTTAGGGACTATAAACACCAACCAATACGAAACCATAATATTAGACGAAAATCCTCTAATGAAAATATTCCCAATAGAGTTCACAAATGTGACTCCAGAAGTTCTGTCCCCCAGTTTCCATTTTAAAGAGTTTTTTTGGAATCTTTGGAATTTTTCCTTTGAGAAATTTGCTACAATCAAACTTGTTTTAATAACATTTATTCTTCAGTTCTTTCAGGTTACATTTTGTAGCTCTTTAACCTAAATGCACTCACCACAGTTAATAACACTTAAATTGGCTTTAAAGACAGGGATCCTATTTTTTTAATGTGGGGGTTTTAATGAGAGAAGTGCTGAGCGTCTAAATTTATGGAAAGGGATGTCCAATAAAATCAAAACTGAAGAGATTTATGAGCAGTGGATTGTAACCCCTACTAGAAAACACAATGTGGACCCCACACACATTACAGCGGAGAGCTTGGCATCTCTAACAAATTACCGGGCTAATGGTTCTGACCAGGAATGTGTAATTATGTTTTACTGCATCTAAAGGGCAGTGGGTGTTTTCCTATCTCATATATGAGTTTGTGCAAGTAGATGGCAATACAGAGTAGACAAAAATAAGCCCAATTTCTAACATTTTTATAACTGTCCTTGAAATACAATTTAAGATGTGATGTATAAAGTTTAAATAAAATTTTAAATAAGAATCAAACTGAGGTTAATTCTAGGGAGGGAGGGATGAAGTTTGGCAATGGGGGTTCATGGCGAGTTTAGCTGGTTTGCTAAACTTATGCAGAAGTTGTTGGGGAAGCTTTATTTTATCCAAATGCCCTGCAAAATTCAGAGAAGGGTACCATAGCCAAGAATAGGTTTTTCTGTAGGTGTCTGCCTTTTTAAAACATAATGGGGGAGAATTACCCAAGATGCTATGGCTCGGAGTAAATCCCACCACAAGCACAATTTTAAAGCCAGCTATTATCTGAGCTAATTCCAGTTTAACTATAAAGCTACGGTAACCAATATTATAAAGGTTTGCTTGGCTCTAAGGTCGGGTTTTGTGGCGATATAGGGGGGTCTTGAAACCCACAGAGTAGCCATAGGTCATCAATAAAAAGAATAGTGCCAGTTCTGTGTAATGCCAAGTCAGTGGTATTGACCTTACTACATAGTGGTAAAATACCAAGAGTGCCTCCTGGCATTACCCTGAATAATATTGCCCCCTGTTAATGGAGTTTGTTGCAAAGTGTCCTCATTTTTGTGAAACCCACCGCTCAATCAAATTCTCCAGAATTCACCAATTACTTCCCATCATGCCATTAGTTTAGTGTTTACACTCTCTGAGGCCACCCCCCTGGGGTTAGTCAGGTAGTAGAAGGGAGGGTTGGTCCACAATTTATGTGGCGGGTAAGTGGTGCAGAGAGGATTTCTGGAGGTTACAAAGGAGAGGCCTTAAGTTTGACGGTGTTGGATTTGTAGTCACACACACCTGGAGAACTGCAGGCTTTTCTAAAGCTTCTAATTTTAGACTTGTGATTCCACGTCCATCATCATAGCATCAGTTACACTGTTTGTGTTCCATGATAGTGAATGTGTAGACAGATGACAAACCCTCTCAGGCAGCTATTAAATTTCCTGCTCTCCCCCCCCACTAGAGTGTTCACCATAAACATGCCCCCCACCTTACAGCGCGTGTGGTTAATGAAGTGAGTGTCTACTTTCACCATGAGGTCATCGCTCTTCATGTAAGACTAGGGGAACCCTCTAAAGCCGTTGGCTTCTATACTTCTCAAATACGTCCCGCTAAATGAAACATTGCATGAGATAGATGGTGACTGCATCCAACACACTCCCTGGATGGATCGTAAATATTATATTTCTTCTGTCTAATGACTAATGGAACAGTGACAAGGAGACAGGAACGTTGTAGATTTTATTAGTGGGTGTGCATACATACTGTTAACATGGTTTGACCTTAATGCTATTTCTCATTTAAAGGAGAAATGAGCATTAAAATGGAGAGACCACTTAGGGGAGATTTTTAAAGGGTTTGTCCACCCCACAAACGAAAATTAAAATCTAACCAAATTCCCCCCAAACCTAGACCTCGTTAGTTTAAAAACTGGTGCACGAGGCTCCTAAATATACTTACCAGGACTCGTTCCCTCAGCTTTCTGCCGCTTTCTGTGCACAGCAGCAGCAGAAGAGGCCAGAAGGCCAGTGGCTCAGTGATTGGCTGAGAAGCGATGTCTAGGTCTAGGTTGGGGGGTTATTAGGTTAGACTAAAATTTTCATTTTGGGGGTCGATATTCCCTTTTAAGGGCATCTCAACCCTCCTAACTAAATTTTACATCAACTTAGGTACCTCCCTGATCCCTCACCCCAGTCTCTCCTCTGGAGCTGATACCAATGGCTGACCGATGTTACTGCTGCTTGCATACACATAAGTACCTGTAGCAGAGGAGGCGCATATTGCGGCAGTGAATGGGTTGTGTAAGTAAGTTTGAAGTATAACAAGAGCAGGTTAGAGGAGGGGTTCTAAGGCTTAATTTAGAGGGTAGATAAGCATTAAAAAGAGCATTGTTAAACTACTTGCCTTCTTGAGGTTCCTTGCTGACTAGTGTCTCTCCACAGTGTCTTTTGAACTTCGGAAACAAACCCATTAGTCAATGGGAAGGTAATAGTTTCAAAAAGTTTGGATTAAAATACAGATAAAATATCAATGGTAACTTACTGTAAATGGCTTGGCACCTGGGAATAGTCTTGGGAACATGTACATCACCAAAACCATTTAAACACTTCCTTCCCCCATGATCAAGCAATTGTCAGGTTTCCACATGCTACATTCAAAAGTTATGGCCAATTGAGGGTTACTGAACGATAAATTTGAGGGCTACCGATATTGACCGCTACATTCGAGGTTACTGATCTGGACGCTAAAATTCAAGGGTTACCGAATGATACATTCGAAGGTTACTGAACCATACATTTGAGGGTTACCGAACTCCGAACGATGCATTAGGGTTACAAATTGGCTGATTACATTCAAGGGTTACCAACCCGAACACTACATTTGAGGGTTACAAATGCTACATTCGAGGGTTACCAAAATCAAGTGCTTCATTGGAGGGTTACCGAATGATACATTTGGGGTTACCGAATCGATCACTACATCCCAGGTTTACCGAAATCGAGCGATACCTTGAGGGTTACCGAATCGAAGGCTACATTCCAGTGTTACTGAACGATACCATCATGGGTACCAAAATCAAGGCTACATTCCAGTGTTACTGAACGATACATTCATGGGTTACCGAAATCGAAGGCTACATTCCAGTGTTACTGAACGATACATTCATGGGTAACCGAAATTGAGGATACATTCCAGTGTTACTGAACGATACACTCATGGGTTACCGAAATCGAAGCTACATTCCAGTGTTACTGAACGATACATTCATGGGTTTAGCGAAATTGAAGGATACATTCCAGTGTTACTGAACGATACATTCATGGGTTACCGAAATTGAAGGATAAATTACAGTGTTACTGAACGATACATTCATGGGTACCGAAATTGAAGGATACATTCCAGTGTTACTGAACGATACATTCATGGGTTACTGAAATCGAATGGCAGCAATACAGAACCCTGGATCTCTTTATTATTGAAGTGATGCTTAACCCTGAAAGTTTCCAGAGCAGAAGTTGCCCCTGTGTCAGTGGTCTAGAGAGATTGCATATAACTTCCCAAAGGGGTTACGTGAGATTCCCAGCCTGTGAGAACTTTATTATTCTCTTCAAACATAACATTTTAAAACATAAGGTAAGCTTCTTCCTTCATTTTCCTTGAACATCAACTGCAAAGAAACTTGGTCTTTGCCAATGTAGAACACAAGGAACTTGTGGATTAACGATAGTTATTCCATTGATAACGTCATTGAACTGGAAGATTAGAACCTTGGCATTAAGTCAAAGAAACTGCAGGAGAAATGGAAGACGTGGGCTCAGGTCAGCAATGGAGAAGGATTTATGGCAAAGCCTGATTTCACTTCACAATGAAATGTGAGCTTTAATCTTATGGGGCCTCAAAGGGGCAAGTGTAGCCCTGGTGGGACTAGGATTGGCCACAGTCTTTTCTTCTAATTTCAGGTCCTCCTGTCCCATTTGGTTCCACATTCGGAATCTTCTGTTTATTAGAGACACGTGGGGTAAGTTACCCTGAAACAGAACTTTTATCCTTCAAAATCTTTATTTCCTTAGACTGGATTGGAAACCCCGTTTAGAACCGAGACATATTTTACAACACAACACCCCTTACACACACACACCCATTAACATACAATGGGCTAAAAACCCCTACAGCTCAGTTATGTTAAACAAAAAGATATATGTGTATTTGAACACACGGAGAGTAGCTGTAAGCACTGGTTGGGTATTGTAGAGTAATCATGCATAGATACACCACTGTGAATTACAGGGATTAAATATATAAAGACCAAATCCCAGCAGTTATGTCCTGGCTTCTGTTTTATTGTATTTACTTGAATGTATCCAGGTAAGTGCTGTACAGTACACGTGGAAAGTTCGCAGATGTTATACTGTATACTCAAAATGCCACCCATGGGGGTAAGTGCTGTACAGTACACGTGAAAGAAAGTTGCAGCTGTTATACTGTAAACTCAAAATGCCACCATGGGGGTAAGTGCTGTACAGTACACGTGGAAAGTTCGAGATGTTATACTGTAAACTCAAAAATGCCACCCATGGGGGTAACTGCTGTACAGTACACAGTGGAAAGTTCGCGGATGTTATACTGTAAACTCAAAATGCCACCCATGGGGTAAGTGCTGTACAGTACACGTGGAAAGTTCGCAGATGTTATACGTGAAACTCAAAATGCCACCCATGGGTGGTAAGTGCTGTACAGTACACGTGGAAAGTTCGCAATGTTATACTGTAAACTCAAAATGCCCCCATGGGGGTAATGCTGTACAGTAACACGTGGAAAGTTCGCAGATGTTATACTGTAAACTCAAAATGCCACCCATGGGGTAACTGCTGTACAGTACACGTGGAAAGTTCGCAGATGTATACTGAACTCAAAATGCCACCCATGGGGGTAATGCTGTCAGTACACGTGGAAAGTTCGCGGATGTTACTGTAAACTCAAATGCCACCCATGGGGGTAAGGCTGTACAGTACACGTGGAAAGTTCGCGGATGTTTACTGTAAACTCAAAATGCCACCCATGGGGTAAGCTTGTACAGTACACGTGGAAAGTTCGCAGATGTTATACTGTAAACTCAAAATGCCACCATGGGGGTAATGCTGTACAGTACACGTGGAAAGTTCGCGGATGTTATACGTAAACTCAAATGCCACCCATGGGGGTAAGTGCTGTACAGTACACGTGGAAAGTTCGCAGATGTATTACTGTAAACTCAAAATGCCACCCATGGGGGTAATGCTGTACAGTACACGTGGAAAGTTCGAGATGTTATACTGTAAACTCAAAATGCCACCCATGGGGGTAAGTGCTGTACAGTACACGTGGAAAGTTTGCAGATGTTATACTGTAAACTCAAAATGCCACCCATGGGGGTAACTGCTGTACAGTACACGTGGAAAGTTCGCGGATGTTATACTGTAAACTCAAAATGCCACCCATGGGGGTAAGTGCTGTACAGTACCTCTACCGTGGAAAGTTCGCAGATGTTATACTGTAAACTCAAAATGCCACCCATGGGGGTAACTGTGTACAGTACCACGTGGAAAGTTCGCGGATGTTTACTGTAAAATCAAAATGCCACCCATGGGGTAAGTGCTGTACAGTACACGTGGAAAGTTCGCAGATGTTATACTGTAAATCAAAATGCCACCCATGGGGGTAAGTGCTGTACAGTACACGTGGAAAGTTCGCAGATGTTTACTGTAAACTCAAAATGACCCATGGGGGTAAGTGCTGTACAGTACACATGGAAAGTTCGCAGATGTTATACTGTAACTCAAAATGCCACCCATGGGGTAAGTGCTGTACAGTACACGTGGAAAGTTCGCAGATGTTATACTGATACTCAAAATGCCACCATGGGGGGTAACTGCTGTACAGTACACAGTGGAAAGTTCGCAGATGTTATTACTGTAAACTCAAAATGCCACCATGGGGGTAAGTGCTGTACAGTACACGTGGAAAGTTCGCAGATGTTAACTGTAACTCAAAATGCACCCATGGGGGTAAGTGCTGTACAGTACACGTGGAAAGTTCGCAGATGTTATAACGTAACTCAAAATGCCACCCATGGGGGTAATGCTGTACAGTACACGTGGAAAGTCGCGGATGTTATACTGTAAAATCAAAATGCCACCCATGGGGGTAAGTGCTTGTACAGTACACGTGGAAAGTTCGCAGATGTTATACTGAAACTCAAAAGCCACCCATGGGGGTAATGCTGTACAGTAACGTGGAAAGTTCGCGGATGTTAACTGTAAACTCAAATGCCACCCATGGGGGGTAAGTGCTGTACAGTACAGTGGAAAGTTCGCAGATGTACTGTAAACTCAAAATGCACCCATGGGGGTAATGTGTACAGTACACGTGGAAAGTTCGCGGATGTTATACTGTAAACTCAAATGCCACCATGGGGTAAGTGCTGTACAGTACACGTGGAAAGTTCGCAGATGTTATACTGAAACAAAATGCCACCCATGGGGGTAAGTGTCTGTACAGTACACGTGGAAAGTTCGCAGATGTTTATACTGTAAACTCAAAATGCACCCATGGGGGGTAAGTGCTGTACAGTACCATGGAAAGTTCGCAGTGTTTTATACTGTAACTCAAAATGCCACCCATGGGGGTAAGTGCTGTACAGTACAAGTGGAAATGTCGGGATTATACTGTAAACTCAAAATGCCACCCATGGGGGTAAGTGCTGTACAGTACACTGGAAAGTTCGCAGATGTTTACTGTATCACCAAAATGCCACCCATGGGGGTAAGTGCTGTACAGTACACGTGGAAAGTTCGCGGATGTTATACTGTAAACTCAAAATGCCACCCATGGGGGTAAGTGCTGTACAAACACGTGGAGGAAAGTTTGCGGATGTATATCTGTAAACTCAAATGCCACCCATGGGGGTAAGGCTGTACAGCACGTGGAAAGTTCGCAGATGTTATACTGTAAACTCAAAATGCCACCCATGGGGGTAAGTGCTGTACAGTACACATGGAAAGTTCGCAGATGTTATACTGTAAACTCAAAATGCCACCCATGGGGGTAAGTGCTGTACAGTACACGTGGAAAGTTCGCAGATGTTATACTGTAAACTCAAAATGCCACCCATGGGGGTAACTGCTGTACAGTACACATGGAAAGTTCGCAGATGTTATACTGTAAACTCAAAATGCCACCCATGGGGGTAAGTGCTGTACAGTACACGTGGAAAGTTCGCAGATGTTTGAATAAAATAGAAAAATAAAGGGGCTATGTGATTTTATATTTAAGAAATCCTAAGATTAATTAGGTTTGCTAAAGTCAACTACTCCAGTAAAAGTCGATGTCCCCCCATCAAACCTGGATAAACATGAATGTATTCCAATACCAGAAGTAAAAGTAAAAACCAATTCTGATTTTCGGAATTTCCTAAAAATCCCAAAATCCAAAAACATGATGATCAATAGATCATCTTCCGATAGAATTCATGGCATAAATAGCAATAGTAAGTTAGCGTAAATGAGACAGGGACCTGGGAAATGGTCTGGGAAACACATACATATAACCAAAACTTATTAATAATGAACTTCCTGTACACACTAGGGATGGCCGGTTCGCGGATCCGAACCCGGATCCGCCACGGATTTATCCCGTCCGCGAATGGCGGATTTTTCCGGATTTTCCGCCATCCGAACTTCTGATTCGCGTATTTTTCACATTTTCGAAAATTTTCGAAAATACGGGAAAACACGTATTTTCGAAAATACAAGGATTTCTCTTAATTCCATACATACATATTTTCGAAAATTTTCAAAATTACGGGGATTACTTGTATTTTCGAAAATGCATATTTTCGAAAATACATGAAAACTCGTAATTTCGAAAATTCCCGAAAAACGGGAAACTCGTAATTTCGAAAATTCCCGAAAATACGAAAAATCTCGTTATTTCAAGGGTATTTTTAATTTTAACGGGTCCGCTCGCGGATTTTCGAATTTTCTCGAAAATTCGCGAATCCTCGAGCGGACCAGATTTTGCGAAGTTCGGACATCTCTAGTACACACAAGCTATTTTTAAGGTTACCTAATATACAAGGCTTCTTTTAAAGGTTACAGAATATATTAGGCTACTTTCAAGGGTTACAAAATATACAAGGCTATTTTCGAGGGTTACAGAATACTACTTTCGAGGGTTACAGAATATACAAGGCTACTTTCGAGGGTTACAGAATATACAAGGCTACTTTCAAGGGTTACAGAATATACAAGGCTACTTTCGAGAGTTACAGAATATACAAGACTTCTTTCGAGGGTTACAGAATATACAAGACTTTCAGGAGTTATCGAATAATACAAGGCTACTTTCGAGGGTTACAGAATAATACAAAGGCTACTTTCGAGGGTTACAGAATATACAAGGCTACTTTCAGGGGTTACTGAATATACAAGGCTACTTTCGAGAGTTACAGAATATATACTAAGGTACGTTCGAAGGTTACAGAATATCAAGGCTACTTTCAGGAGTTACAGAATATACAAGGCTACTTTCGAGAGTTACAGAATATACAAGGCTACTTTCGAGGGTTACAGAATATACAAGGCTACTTTCAGGGGTTACTGAATATACAAGGCTACTTTCAGGAGTTACTGAATATACAAGGCTACTTTCGAGAGTTACAGAATATACAAGGCTACTTTCGAAGGTTACAGAATATACAAGGCTACTTTCAGGGGTTACTGAATATACAAGGCTACTTTCAACTACTATCCATGAAATATGGCCAACCATACATCCATAATATGGCCAACCTCTTATGCACTGAAATATGGCCAACCTACTATCCATGAAATATGGCCAACCATACTATCATGAAATATGGCCAACCTACTATCCATGAAATATGGCCAACCTACTATGCATGAAATATGGCCAACCTACTATCCATGAAATATGGCCAACCTACTATCCATGAAATATGGCCAACCTACTATCCATGAAATATGGCCAACCTACTATCCATGAAATATGGCCAGCCTACTATGCATGAAATATGGTCAACCTACTATCCATGAAATATGGCCAACCCTACTGGCTCATGAAATATGGCCAACTACTATCCATGAAATATGGCCAACCTACTATCCATGAAAATGGCCAACCTACTATCCATGAAATTGGCCAACCTTACTATGCATGAAAATATGGCCAACCTACTATGCATGAATATGGCCAACCTACTATCCATGAAATATGGCCTACTTACTATCCCTGAAAAATGGAATCCGTACTATCCCTGAAACACGTTTACTTAGTATCCTAAATATGGCCTATAGTACTTACTATCCCTGAGATGTGGTTCCTACTACTATGAGAAAAATGGCCTCCTTACTATCCAGAAATATGGCCCCCTTATCCTTCAATTTCGAAAATATAGTATTATTACTATCGGGAAATCTGACCTCAATAGGTTAAACACATTTATAGTAAGATCTCTTGAGCTCTAAACACATTTATCTTTGATACAATGTGGGATTTTGCCGTACAAATAGATAATTACCTTAGAATACATTATTAGACAAGGATCACATTATGACTTAGATCTTAACAGAAAGTTTCTTCCGCTTGATTTAAAGCCCCAGTGTCCACCCCATTAAGCTAGATGTGTTTCAGTGAGCTAATGTACAAGTAACCACAAGAAAGCCCCTTCCTGTCTGGCATCAGCCTTCTAATTGAATTTCCCCTAATGCTTAGATAGTCAGTTCTCCATCTCAGGTACTGTACCATATCTTATCTAATGTACTATGGGCAGATTGGAAGAGGAAAGGTGCTTGGAAATAAATAATTGGGCACATTAAGGTTTGTATTTTTAAAAGACCCAATGTTTAGAGGCTTTAATTTGTAGTTTTAATGGTAGTAGGGTTGCGATGGTAGGGTAAGGTGGTGGGTTAACCAATAATTTGAGCAAATTTCCATTGCGTTAACAAAGTAACATAGTAATTGAGGTTGAATAAAGACATAAGTTATCTAGTCCAACACCCTCTAGTTACACCCTCCTTTTAACCCTACCTAACGGTTGATCCAGAGGAAGGCCAAAAAAACCCAAACAGCTAAAAAGGGTTGTTTAAAATTCCTTCCTGACTCCAAATTGCAATCGGAAAGTATTCCGGATCAACCAGAACTGCAATATATGTATTAATACCAGTAATTGTCAATATTATATGTATCCCTGTACCAGGTAGAACTACAGTATAGTATTAATACAGTAATTGTCAATATTATATAGTATTCCCGTACCAATCAGAACTACAGTATATGTATAAATACAAGGAATTATCATTATATAGTATCCCGTACCAACCAGAAATAAAGTATATGTATTAATACCAGTATATTCTCAATATTATATAGTATCCCAGTACCCACAGAACTACAGTACATGCATTAATACCAGATAATTTTCAATATTATATAGTACCCTGTAACACCAGAACTAAAGTATATGTATTAATACCAGTAATTTCTCAATATTATATAGATCCCTGTACCAACCAGAACTACAGTATGTATTAATACCAGTAATTCTCAAAATTATATAGTATCTGTACCAACAGAACTACAGTATTGTATAAATCCAGTAATATCAATATATTATTATCCCTGTACCAACCAGAAACTACAGTATATGTATTAATACCAGTAATTTCAATATTATATAGTATCCTGTACCAACCAGAACTACAGTAATGTATTAATACCAGTAATTCTCAAAATTATATAGTATCCCGTACCAACCAGAACTACAGTATGTATTAATACCAGTAATTCTCAATATTATATAGTATCCCTGTACCAACCAGAACTACAGTATATGTATTAATATAGTAGATTCTCAAAATTATATAGTACCAACCAGAATACAGTGTATTAGAGATGGCCAAAACTACATAGTCTCGGATTCTCCCGAGATCTGGGAATCCGAAAACGGAACGAATTTTCTAAGATTTTCGAATGTACGGAGGAGCTATTTTCGATAATTTTCATAAATAGACTTGAAAGTTTGAAAATCCTCGAAAATACGATCGTAGACCACTTTAGTGTTCCGATCGTATTTCCGAAGATTTTTGAATGTTCAAGCGTGTTTTCAAAAATTATCGAAAATAGCCTCGAACATTCGATTTTCTAAAATATAATTTTTAAATAATACTCGAAAGTGGTCTCAAACGTCGCTGCTCCAATGTAAACAGCCCTTATCTGCCTGATAGTCAAGCGCCTCCATTCCCCTTAGTAATTTAGTTGCCCTTTTGAACTGCTTCATTTCCAAGATGTCCTTTGTATATGGGATTCCAAAACTGCACCGCATATTCAAATGTGGCCTTACCAGTGCCTTGTAAGAGGGAAAACAATATTTTTCTCCTTGAATCTATTCCCTCTCTATACAGACAATATCTTGCTAGCTCTAGCTGTGACTGTCTGGCATTGTTTTTCCATAGTGATTCACGTATCTCGTACAGTTAGTTTAGATGTTAATGAACAAATTACAAATGGCACAAACAACTTTAGTAACCATGATAAGTCCAAATCCACTTCTGGCGGCTGCCTATCTATCGGTTGAGTCCTCACTGGTGTTCTGTCCCAGAGCATATAAAAATGATAAGTGAAATGTATAGTTGAGGTACCACAAAGGACTTAACACAGCTCGAGATGAAATTGATAGGGAATTTATTTAACACACTTACATGTTAAATAAATTCCCCCGCAATTTCAACTTGAGTTGGTTAAGTCCTTTGTGGTACCTCAACTATACATTTCACTTATCAACTTAACTTTAGCAGCAAGTCGAGGATCCCAGGGAAAGAGGCTCACATTGTACCATATGGAATCTATTGGCAATTGTCACAATTCAGACATAACACATCCCCTCTATTCTGTTAATGTGGTACTATGCTACCATCTCTACAATCACCTATAGCAGGAGAGGGGACTGCAAACATTGATCAAAACAGCCAATCTCCCAATGGATGGAGACTCAGATCAGGGAGATAGAGGCAAAACCCAATCGGATCTGTTAGTTACGAGCTGTGGAATGACCAGATTAGAAAGTGTTTATGTTAAACAATTATTTAAGGCTCTGGAGTAGGTTGGATATTACAGGAGGAAGGGGCCTACTTAATGGCACGTGGGGAGGAATAAAACTGCACAAGTTGGCATCACAATTGCTATATGGCCAGAAACCCTATTTAACAATGCTGAGGCCCAACGTGGGATTGCTAAGCCTGATGGAGTGCAATACGACCCTTGTTACATGTGGCAGGCCCCCCACCTCTCCCAGAATGTCCATGAGTCTCCAGAGTAGGCGGGTCTCCTGGACAGTAAGAGGCCCTTTATCTGTGAGTAGATAGGTGAGTAGAATGCACAGAAGTCGGAGAGACTGGCTGCTTCTCCTGGTTTTTAATGGTGGTGGTAGGTTTAGTGTGGGGTACCTCCTAGAAGTGATTCTTCACATGGCATGGATGTCTGGTTTCATACAATGGGAAATACTCAATGTTATTGGAAGATGAAGACCTGTTTGATATCTGTCTATTCATCCTTATCCCGCGCCTCATGTAAAATTCCTTTGCTGGATCCCAGAGCTGTAGATAGTTTTGATAATCTCCTTACTTTTACACATAATAATCACTAGTCTGTAATAAACCAACACAGCAAAAAAGAAACCAAGGCCGCGACCGTGATAGTTAAGGCTGGGCGCAAGGTGTGGAGTTACAGACTTTCCTGAGAGCGAAGCAGAAAGCAGATTAGCTCTAATAGCCTCTAATGCTGTTGGGACCTGATTGGAAGCAGTGATTAAACTTGGCTGCTTATCAGGTCGTGCTGCTTGGAACTCCCAGAGCTTCCTTGTGTAAATACGATTTACTGCTGTGTACAATGTACAACACGTGTTCTCCCACCCATGGTCACGTCTCCTGTTGGGTTCCATTACGAGGATTCTGCGCTGGTTTATGTTTTACATTTTCCATGACTTTACATTAACGTATAATGTTGGTCAATTATCATGTCTCAGCAGTATAGTGGCTAATACGCACAGCCGCCGGGCAATAATAGGGTGAAAAACTGCGCTAACCGGTTCGCTATCGTTTAGCGCGACTTAACTTCATATTAGCGTGGATGCACAGGTTTAATAACGTGTTTGCGCTTTAGCATAGGATATTTACGTTAAAATCGCGCTGGGGTAAATTTACCCACATACGCTAACGCAATATTGAATCGCGAAAGGGCGATTTGCCCGGAGCGAAAGCGCCTCTGCGTAAATCTCCCCCATAGTGTTAAAATATTTTGTCCAGGGATTACGTAGGGTTACATTTAAAGGGAAAGTCCAGTGGAAAATGTGTTTTTTAATGATTTATTAATAACACATACCATAGTTATTCTATCTATTGTCTTATATTTCAAAAAATTGATTTCATGCCGTTTCCTATGCTTTGCTGTGTCAGTAAGGACAGTAGGAGACCACATCTGCTGGAAAACAGAAGGAGACATTTAAATGTTATGAAATGTTTCTAACTGTAGTAGACCAGTAAAAGGTAACATCTGATTGGTTGAGGCAAAGTAACAGCTCAAGCTAATACTGCACCTGTTATTGAATAAGCCTGGTTATTAGTTGGGGGTTCATGTTTCATATTCCTTATTTACCGAGAGCCGTAAACGCAAGGTGGAGCTTCATGGAGCTGGAAAATCTCACCCGATCAGCCACCGCAGCTATAATTCTCATATATTGCTGATTCAGCAAATGAGGCCCTAGGGCTAGGTCACACTTGCACGTAGATCGGAGCGCATGCAATTGCGTTATTTCCATGTGCTCCGATTCCTGAAAATTACCGGGCACACAACGTGCGCAAAGTGCATACATAGTGTAAACGCAAACTCTCAGTGAGGCCTCGGCCTTAATGTATTTAAATGTAAAGTAACATCGCTGCTATTTATACTTAGTTGGCGCCATTTTTGGAAAACCCTAATAAAGAGCAGAAGGATTTTAAGGTGATACTAGACCCATTACAGACTGTGGCTTCCTCTCCTCTGATTATAAGACGCTTTCCCCTGAATGGAAACCATGGCTGTCCCAACGTAATTGGTTAATGACCTTCCATTCGGATCAGAGTGGGGAAAGAGAGACAGGGTTCTAATATAGCGCAGCTCGCTACCCGAGCCGTTAACGTGGATTAACAGGGCATCTATCATTAACGGGCTCAATGGAAGAACATTATAAAGGAACGGATTTCACTGATGGACTAAAGGGCAAGTCTATCTAGAAGGTTGGACACAGCTGGGGGGAATCCAATATGCAAAGGGTACGTTTTAACGATTGTCCCAGCCAACCCTCCACCAACACAATCTCAGTATTAATATTTAATACCATCTATATAAAAGCAGTATGGGCGCGCCTACTACATAGAAATAGGCCAGCGAGTAGGGGCGATAATCATATATTACAGTGACAACTAATCATTTGACATTTTTGACAACATTGCATGCAAAGTAAAAACCCTGAATACATTTATTTAAATAAGGCCGGGAGGGATCGAAAGCTGAACACGACCCTTCCCTTGTTAAACCTCGCTGTCCATTCATATTGACTCAGTCGGTGAACCTAAGGCCACTTTGTCATTCATTGGCTGAGCATTGACAACGTCTATACATAAAATCTCAAGGGCAGTTGTCACTGTGTACAGGAGAATAGGACAAGCAGAGGGAACGGACATCAGTCTAGTAAGGGGGGCGCTGGGTCTCTCGCTGCTGCTCTAAGAGGGTAATGTGATAATGTGCAGACGGGGGCATTCTAACAGATCATAGAGGATTCTATCCCCTAGGGCCACCCATTAAATAATAAGCCACAGGTCCAAGAGTGTTCAGCGTGCAGGGGATCGATAATTTACGAGAGGGATTCAGATGGGCTCAGACCATTATTTTCATCTATCGCTATTCTATAAACGCAGTGTTATTATCCCTAGCAGTGGCATACGGATAGGGGGTGGCAAATGCCCAGAAATTCTCAGCCACTGAAAACTTTTCAATTTAAAAGCCTGGTACCCAAGGGGTTAACAGCCCAGCTAAAAACATTTATTTTATTCATTTTTTTAAAATGAGGCATGCACAAAATTCCATGGGCTAATTAATATATTCTGGTTTAAATTACCATAAAACTGGTGAACCATAAAAACTGTAAGGAGACCACAGGACACTGCTGCTTGGTAAATTGCCCTTACACAGTGAGGATTCTGTGATTTAGGAATAGCTATAGGGCAGCTCCCTCCCTTAGGCCACTGAGACACCCATTCAATAAAAAAAAAAAATGGCGAAATATCGTCCCATGTGTACAGACAGGCCTCGCATTGCCCCACCTCACTTTCTTTATAAATGTCATTTTAAACAGACTGTGATGTGTCTGGGGCTGGGAGGCCGTTCTTACTGTTTTATGTTCCTATTTCAAAAAGGATTTTAAAAAAAGTGTGAGTCTGCCTGAAATTCTTTATAATTTGTCCAGCTTAAAAAGCTTCAGATCTGTTTATTATATATAACGTGTAATGGTGCGAGGAGCAATCAGGTTTTCTGAAAGGAAACGGTGGATAGAATTGCAGGAAAACATGAACTCAGGTAAAAAAACAACCCCCCAAATCATTATTATGGCACGCTGCAGCCCTGCACAATCTTCCTGTCTTGCTCATAATAACCTTCAATATGTTTCAATTCTTCTCAGATCCTCATAATTGCCATTTCTTTTTTTTATTATATTAAATTCAAAATTTTGAGATCTCACATTAGACACATTAGATTTCTTTTTAATAAAAATTCGGCCACTTTCCGGACCCAAATACGCTCAGAAGTGCGTTTTTTTTATTGGCTGGGTCAATCCGATCCTTTAAACAAAGTGTACCCATGCACCTTTCTATTCGGAAACAAGCAGAAATGGTCTAGTGTGAACGGAGCCTTTAGCATGGTACACAATATGCAATGTTTCCTCCTGACCAACGTTCGGCCCTTCCCGAGCGGTCGGCCAGGAGCAAGGACTGTCGGTTAGTGGCCACTGCCAACAGTTTGCCGCAAATAAGTGTGCAGTCCATAGAGGCAGGGCCGCCTCCTTAATGAGGCAAGGTGAAGCATTTTACAGAGCAGCACCCGTAGGCCGGTGGCCATTTTGATGCAAGAGGAAAAGAAAACTGCACTGGCCCGCCCCCCTAAAAAAATGACATTCAGTGTGTCAGAGCCTGCATTTACTTTTAATCATTCAGTCAGGCACTGACCAGGAGAGTAACTGCAGAGATGCCCCCCCTCAAGATTGGAGACCGGGCCCCTGACCCACCCCCCTCCCGACCAGCTGTTTTTAAACAGCTGATCCCGCTTATGAAGGATATGGGGAGGGTTTGCTGGACTTAGTGGGTGCCAAGGAGACGGGATGGGAGGGGGGCAGCAATGGATTTTTTTTTCAGGTGCCAAAATGCCTAGAGACGGCCCTGCATAGAGGACTGTGCGATGGCCGTGGTTTTTGGAATGTCCTATCTGGCGTTCATCCGATTCGGACGAACGAACTTTCAGTAGCATCCGAAAAACGTGCAGTTATTTTGACCGATCAACCGATACACTGAACTATTGGTCGATCAGCTGAAATATCGCATGGTGTGTAACATGGCTCAGTGCTAGGTCTCTGTGCATTGCCCTTTTTATTAGCCTTGTAGATTTATTGTAACACATTTTTTAACTTTCTCTACTGTTGGCAGTGTGGTTGAATGGACTTTCAATTCCGACTGCAATGTACAGTTGGACAGCATCATACTCTCCCCTGCAGTTGGATCGTAGCCGTTTTCTAGTAAATGATTAGCACATCATTTAGGATGGGGAATGTGATTTTTCTGCACCTTGATAAATACCCTTTAGTGCGTTTCAGACGGGAGCCCTTTAAGTACATTTACTCTTTTTTGCGGCTTTTGATGTATTTAATATTAAATTATTTAACAACCAGACTGTGGCTTTTAAGCTGCAATGGAGACGAACCAAGAGGGTCTATAGGAGGATACGTTACCCAATAACATTATTGCAGTTTAAAATCGCTGGTTGGAGAAAAACAGACGATAAAAGCAAGTAAATAAAAAAGGAATGGAGGCATTAAAGGACAACCTAAAAGACTTGTAATCTTTAATGGATTTCATCTCTAAACTGGTGTAAAATTTGTACAGGAAGCGATTTATCATTTAAATTGGGCACAATCAACCCTTGATTTACCAACCAGATGGAATGTCCAAAGCGACCAATCAACCAACTTAAAATAAAAAAATGAATATCGGACACTGTGCAAATCCCAATTCATTGTGTGGTCCCCTATGGACCACACGATCGGCCGTGGCAGTGGTGAACGGACAGCCGGGACAAATAATTGGGTGTATACCCAGCCAAGTGTCATTTGTCCTAGTTAATAAAGTTATTGTGCAGTACGTGTTGGCCCAGGCAAGTTTTTGTAAAATGACTCATGGAACATTTAGCTTAAATGATCTCGGGTTTTCTGGCTCATTTAGAGGCTTAAAATTAGTGATGAATCAGAATTCGGGCCAAGCTTTATGAGTTCAGACAAACTCAAACTATCCAAACTTATCTGAACTTTCTGAACTTCGAGCTAGTTCGGGACGTAATTCGCTAATTATTGAATTCTCGAATTGGTAACCCTTAAATGTATCATTTAGTAACCTTCGATTGGCCCATGACTCTCGAAGTAGCGTGCGGGAAACCCGACAATTGCCCCGATTGCAGGGGAAAGAAGTATTTTAAACGCATTTGGTGGACAGTATATGTTCCCCCAGACCATTTCCAGTGCACAGCCATTTACAGCTATTTTATCTGTAATTTATCCAAACTTTTCAAACATTTTCTCCCATGGCTTTTGTTTGTTTCCGAACTTACGAACTTTTACTGAAGTTCGTAAACAAAACACTTCAGGAAGTTCGTCCATCTCTACTTAAAATTAGTCTGTTTTTATCTTTTTAAATCTCTTAAAGGAAAAAAAAACTTAAAAATTTACATTTTGAGGACCATTGTACAAGCAATCTACTACTGCTAAAGGACCGAAACATTTAAGGAGAACGATAGTGCGTATAAACTTTTTTCAGAATCAGGTAAAATGAAAAGTAGCTGTGACAGGAGGTAGGATTGGTGCGTTCTACTCCAAATATAATTTCTATAAGGAGCAGCAGCTTGAAGAAAACTGCTTCTGCCAGGCTTCTTGGGTGCTTCACTACTATATTTAAAACAGGAAGGCCCCGGACCATAACCTGTCAGATGAAATTTTATGTGTGTAGCTCCTCTCAACTAAACAATATTGTGAGGAGAATAATCAGTCTAACCTCCCTGCCCCAGATACTTTCATTTATAAAAAGTGAATTGTTATAATGTAGTTCCTTTAAGTATAAATCCCTATAACATTACCAACTGAACATTTAATTTTGTAGGAAAATGAAAATGAACACTGAAAATTATCACACAGGCTCACAGGTTTTGTGCCATAGTCTGGATCCCATGTACTGCACCTGTGTACAGCACATACATTGTTGCAATCCAATATACGGAAAACCGAAACACATGTGCACATGTCGGGATAACAGATCGCTATTGGGGGAATCCGTAGGGTTTGGGTGATTCACGTATCTGCACAGACAACATCCAGTGTTAAGCTGAGAACACACTTTAACGATAAAGGACCATTCCTACAGATCCAACAGAATCGTCAGTTTATTGTTAAAGTGTGTACCGCAGTTCCGAGCATTCCCGAGGCCGGATAACCTTCACTGGTGTCTTTTCTTTGGGATCGCTTAGAACTGCTGAGCAGTCATCACGGCTGAATAGAATGTGTCAGTCCCAAACGTGCTCCTATACTTTATTAATACTCCATACGATAATACTTTCTATACTATATACTTTCTATACTATATATACTTCCTGTACGATATATATTTTCACTATATAACTATATAAAATTTCTATACTAATACTCCTATAAGATATACTTCTATTCTATATAATACCGTATATACTCGAGTAAAGTCGACCCGGATATAAGTCGATGGTACCTATTTCTACATGAAAATTATTAAAAACTCATTGACTCGAGTATAAGTGCGGGTAGAATAAATCCCAATTCCTTGCCACTCCAGATGTTTGGAAACTACAACTCCCAGCATGCTTTGATTGCTGGGAGTTGTAATTTCTATACACCTGGAGTGGCAAGGGGTCAAGTGATATTTACATATATGATATATGTATGGCCAACTACAGTTTCAAAAATAACTGCGCTACCTTTAGCAGGAGTTTCTGCACTCCCTGTAGGCTCCTCCATTGCAGAACAGGTACGCCAACTACAGTTCCTCCAAATAACTTCCTGCCTACCTTTAGCAGGAGTTTCTGCACTCCCTGTAGGCTCTCCATTGCAGAACAGGTACCGGCGATTCCAGACGTGAGGTGTGTAAGTCCCGGTGCGCGCGCGCGCACGATTACGTACCCGCGCCTACGTCCACACGCCTGTCTCCTACTGCTCCGGCTTCTCTGCCTCGCTCCGGTGATCTCTGCCTCTGCTCCGCTAGCCGTCCTGATTTCGGCTGTCAACGGGACATCAACGGCCGGGAGGAGCACAACACATTAATGCAGCCTCAACCAACAAAAAAGAGGACGCGAAACAGAGGGGGGGGTAAGACCCAGAAAAAACCAAAACCGCGGAGGAGTAGCAAGGTGCTTGAGAGGACGCGATGGACGCGAAAAGACGACGGCCGGAGAGAAGGGACAGAAACGCAGAGACGAGAGAGAGGGCGAGACGAGAGAGACGGGCGAACGAGAGAGACTCGCCGGAGAAGAGAGGACGCGAGACGAGAGAGACGAGAGAACGGGCGTAGACGAAGAGACGCCGGAAGTAGAGAGACGGGCGGACTAGGACGAGAGAGAGGAGACGAGAGGAACCGAGGACTGAGAGAAGAGAGAGACGGCGAGAGAGAGAGACGAGCCGAGAGAGAGAGACGCAGGAAGCAGAGAGGACGGAGAGAGACTGAGAGAGAGGGGCGAGACGGGCGACACGAGAGAGCGGAGATACGAGAGGGGAGACGAGACACGGACGAGGGAGACGGGAGTGACGAGAGAGACGGGAAGACGGGAGGAGGGACGCGGAGTAGAGACGGGATAAGAGTTGGCAAACGGGACGGCTGGCGAGACAGAGAGATACTGTATGGGACGAGATACAATAAGAGATACTTATATACTTTATAGAGTAGACTGATATACGGTATATACGTATACCAATTTAAACAAAAGAACTTTATTGAATAACCCTGTTTATTATATTGATAGACTATAGTTATTTCAAACTTTCTACTATACATACTTTTAGACTTTGATATACTATATATATACTACATATATTATATATACACTTTGTTATACTATCATGGAGATTCAATAAAAGTTCTGCTAATTTAGCCCAACCAATCAGATCTTATTTAAACATTTGAAAGCTAACATCTGATTGGTTGGGGCAAAATTAGCACCATTTTTTAACGATAAGAACTTTTATTGAATAACCCCTGTATATATACTACTACGCTTGTTATTTTCCTCTTTTTACACACACACACTATGAAATATGGCCAACCTACTATCCATGAAATATGGCCAACCTACTATGCATGAAATATGGCCAACCTACGGATGTTATTGTAAACTCAAAATGCCACCCATGGGGTAAGTGCTGTACAGTACACGTGGAAAGTTCGCAGAGTTATACTGTAAACCAAAATGCCACCATGGGGGTAAGTGCTGTTACAGTACACATGGAAAGTTCGCAGATGTTATACTTGTAAATCAAAATGCCACCCATGGGGGTAAGGCTGATTACATACACGTGGAAAGTTCGCAGATGTTATACTGTAAACTCAAAATGCCACCATGGGGGGTAAACTGCTGTACAGTACACATGGAAAGTTCGCAGATGTTATACTGTAAACTCAAAATGCACCCATGGGGTAAGTGCTGTACAGTACACGTGAAAGTTCGCCGATGTTTGAATAAAATAGAAAAATAAAGGGGCTATGTGATTTTAATTTAAGAAATCCTAAGATTAATTAGGTTTGCTAAAGTCAACTACTCCAGTAAAAGTCGATGTCCCCCCATCAAACCTGGATAAACATGAATGTATTCCAATACAAGAAGTAAAAATAAAACCAATTCTGATTTTCGGATTTCCTAAAAATCCCAAAATCCAAAAACATGATGATCAATAGTCATCTTCGATAGAATTATGGCATAAATAGCAATAGAAGTTAGCGTAAATGAGACAGGGACCTGGGAAATGGTCTGGGAAACACATACATATAACCAAAACTTATTAATAATGAAACTTCCGTACACACTAGGGATGGCCGGTTCGCGGATCCGAACCCGGATCCGCCACGGATTTATCCCGTCCGCGAATGGCGGATTTTTCCGGATTTTCCGCCATCCGAACTTCTGATTCGCGTATTTTTCACATTTTCGAAAATTTTCGAAAATACGGGAAAACACGTATTTTCGAAAATACAAGGATTTCTCTTAATTCCATACATACATATTTTCGAAAATTTTCAAAATTACGGGGATATACTTGTATTTTCGAAAATGCATATTTTCGAAATAACATGAAAACTCGTAATTTCGAAATTCCCGAAAAACGGGAAACTCGTATTTCGAAAATTCCCGAAAATACGAAAAATCTCGTTATTTCAGGGTATTTTAATTTTAACGGGTCCGCTCGCGGATTTTCGAATTTTCTCGAAAATTCGCGAATCCTCGAGCGGACCAGATTTTGCGAAGTTCGGACATCTTAGTACACACAAGCTATTTTTAAGGTTACCTAATATACAGGCTTCTTTTAAAGGTTACAGAATATATTAGGCTACTTTCAGGTTACAAAATATACAAGGCTATTTTCGGGTTACAGAATACTACTTTCGAGGGTTACAGAATATACAAGGCTACTTTCGAGGGTTACAGAATATACAAGGCTACTTTCAAGGGTTACAGAATATACAAGGCTACTTTCGAGAGTTACAGAATATACAAGACTTCTTTCGAGGGTTACAGAATATACAAGACTACTTTCGAGGGTTACAGAATATACAAGGCTACTTTCAGGGGTTACTGAATATACAAGGCTACTTTCAGGAGTTATGAATAACAAGGCTACTTCGAGGGTTACAGAATATACAAGGCTACTTTCGAGAGTTACAGAATATACAGGCTACTTTCGAGGGTTACGAATATACAAGGCTACTTTCAGGGGTACTGAATATACAAGGCTACTTTCAGGAGTTACTGAATATACAAGGCTACTTTCGAGAGTTACAGAATATACAAGGCTACTTTCGAAGGTTACAGAATATACAAGGCTACTTTCAGGGGTTACTGAATATACAAGGCTACTTTCGAGGGTTACAGAATATACAAGGCTACTTTCGAGGGTTACAGAATAAACAAGGCTACTTTCGAGGGTTACAGAATATACAAGGCTACTTTCGAGGGTTACAGAATAAACAAGGCTACTTTCGAGGGTTACAGAATATACAAGGCTACTTTCGAGGGTTACAGAATATACAAGGCTACTTTCGAGGGTTACAGAATATACAAGGCTACTTTTGAGGGTTACAGAATAAACAAGGCTACTTTCGAGGGTAACCAAAAGTAACCTTGTATATTCAGTAACTCTCGAAAGTAGCCTTGGCAACCCTTGAAAGTAGTATTACTAATAAAATGCAAAGTTCCGATTGGTTCTAGCACAACAGCTGGAACCGGGTTTGAATCAGACCCAAACTTCTCTACTCTCTAATAGCTTATTATCATTTTAGTTTTAGGGCTCTAAACACCAACCACCAATACGAAATACCATTAATATTAGACAGAAAATCCCTCTAATGACAAATATTCCCAATAGAGTTCCACAAATGTGACTCCACGAAGTTCTGTCCCCCAGTTTCCATTTTAAAGAGTTTTTTTGGAATCTTTGGAATTTTTTTCCTTTGAGAAATTTGCTACAAATCAAACTTGTTTTAATAACATTTATTCTTCAGTTCTTTCAGGTTACATTTTGTAGCTCTTTAACCTAAATGCACTCACCACAGTTAATAACACTTAAATTGGCTTTAAAGACAGGGATCCTATTTTTTTAATGTGGCTGGTTTTAATGAAGGAGAAGTGCTGAGCGTCTATAATTTATGGAAAGGGATGTTCCAATAAAATCAAACTGAAGATGATTTATGAGCAGTGGATTGTAACCCCTACTAGAAACACAATGTGGACCCCACACACATTACAGCGGAGAGCTTGGCATCTCTAACAAATTACCAGGGCTAATGGTTCTGACCAGGAATGTGTAATTATGTTTTACTGCATCTAAAAGGGCAGTGGGTGTTTTCCTATCTCATATATGAGTTTTGTGCAAAGTAGATGGCAATACAGAGTAGACAAAAATAAGCCCAATTTCTAACATTTTTATAACTGTCCTTGAAATAAATTTAAGATGTAGATGTATAAAGTTTAAATAAAATTTTAAATAAGAATCAAACTGAGGTTAATTCTAGGGATGGGATGAAGTTTGGCAATATGGTGGGTTCATGGCGAGTTTAGCTGGTTTGCTAAACTTATGCAGAAGTTTGTTGGGGGAAGCTTTATTTTATCCCATAATGCCCTGCATGAATTCAGAGAAGGGTACCATAGCCAAGAATAGGTTTTTCTGTAGGTGTCTGCCTTTTTAAAACATAATGGGGGAGAATTACCCAGAGATGCTATGGCTCGGAGGTAAATCTCCCACCACAAGCACAATTTTAACGCCAGCTATTATCTGAGCTAATTCCAGTTTAACTATAAAGCTACGGTAACCAATATTATAAAGGTTTGCTTGGCTCTAAGGTCGGGTTTTGTGGCAGCTATATGGGTGGGTCTTGAAAAACCCACAGAGTAGCCATAGGTCATCAATAAAAGCAATAGTGCCAGTTTCTGTGTAATGCCAAGTCAGTGGTATTGCCTTACTACATAGTGGTAAAATACCAAGAGTGCCTCTCTGTGCATTACCCTGAATAAATATTGCCCCCTTTAATGGAGTTTGTTGCAAAGTGTCCTCATTTTTTGGAAACCCACCGTCCAATCAAATTCTCCAGAATTCACCAATTACTTCCCATCATGCCATTAGTTTAGTGTTATCACTCTCTGTAGGCCACCCCCCTGGGGTTAGTCAGGTAGGTAGAAGGGATGGGTTGTGTCCACACATTTATTGTGCAGGGTAATGGGTGCAGAGAGGATTTCTGGAGGTTACCAAAGGAGAGGCCTTAAGTTTGACGGTGTTGAGATTTGTAGTTCACACACACCTGGAGAACTGCAGGCTTTTCTAAAGCTTCTAATTTTAGACTTGTGATTCCACGTCCATCATCTATAGCATCCAGTTACACTGTTTGTGTTCCCATGATAGTATGAATGTGTAGACAGATGACAAACCCTCTCAGGCAGCTATTAAATTTCCTGCCTCCCCCCCCCACTAGAGTGTTCACCATCAACACTGCCCCCCACCTTACAGCGTGTGGTTTTAATGAAGTGAGTGTCTACTTTCACCATGAGGTCATCGCTCTTCATGTAAGACTAGGGGAACCCTCTAAAGGCCTTGGCTTCTATACTTCTCAAATACGTCCCGCTAAATGAAAACATTGCATGAGATAGATGGTGACTGCATCCAACACACTCCCTGGATGGGATCGTATAATATTATTATTTCTTCTGTCATAATGACTAATGGAACAGTGACAAGGAGACAGGAACGTTGTAGATTTATATAGTGCGGTGTGCATACATACTGTTAACATGGTTTGACCTTAATGCTTATTTCTCATTTAAAGGAGAAATGAGCATTAAAAATGGAGAGACCACTTAGGGGAGATTTTTAAAGGGTTTGTCCACCCCCACAAACGAAAATTAAAATCTAACCAAATTCCCCCCAAAACCTAGACCTCGTTAGGTTTAAAACTGTGCACGAGGCTCCTAAATATACTTACCAGGACTCGTTCCCTCAGCTTTCTGCTGCCTTTTCTGTGCACAGCAGCAGCAGAAGAGGCCAGACAGGCAGTGGCATCAGTGATTGGCTGAGAAGCGATGTCTAGGTTTTGGGGGTTATTAGGTTAGACTAAAATTTTCATTTTGGGGGTCGATATTCCCTTTTAAGGGCATCTCAACCCTCCTAACTAAATTTTACATCCAGCTTAGGTACCTCCCCTGATCCCTCACCCCAGGTCTCTCCTCTGGAGCTGATACCAATGGCTGACCGATGTTACTGCTGCTGTGCATACACATCAAGTACCTGTAGCAGAGGAGGCGCATATCTGCCGGCAGTGAATTGGGTTGTGTAAGTAAGTTTAGAAGTATAACAAGAAGCAGGTTAGAGGAGGGGTTCTAAGGCTTAATTTAGAGGGTAGAAGCATTAAAAAGAAGCATTGTAAACTACTTGCCTTCTTGAGGTTCCTTGCTGACTAGTGTCTCTCCACAGTGTCTTTTGAACTTCGGAAACAAACCCATTAAAGTCAATGGGAGGTAATAGTTCAAAAAGTTTGGATAAAATACAGATAAAATATCAATGGTAACTTACTGTAAATGGCTCTGGCACCTGGGAAATAGTCTTGGGAACATGTACATCACCAAAACCCATTTAAACACTTCCTTCCCCCATGATCAAGCAATTGTCAGGTTTCCACATGCTACATTCAAAAGTTATGGCCAATTCGAGGGTTACTGAACGATAAATTTGAGGGCTACCGATATTGACCGCTACATTCGAGGGTTACTGATCTGGAACGCTAAATTCAAGGGTTACCGAATGATACATTCGAAGGTTACTGAACCATACATTTGAGGGTTACCGAACTCGAACGATGCATTCTAGGGTTACAAAAATTGGCTGATACATTCAAGGGTTACCAAACCCGAACACTACATTTGAGGGTTACCAAATGCTACATTCGAGGGTTACCAAAATCAAGTGCTTCATTGGAGGGTTACCGAATGATACATTTGAGGGTTACCGAAATCGATCACTACATCCCAGGTTTACCGAAATCGAGCGATACCTTTGAGGGTTACCGAAATCGAAGGCTACATTCCAGTGTTACTGAACGATACACTCATGGGTTACCAAAATCGAAGGCTACATTCCAGTGTTACTGAACGATACATTCATGGGTTACCGAAATCGAAGGCTACATTCCAGTGTTACTGAACGATACATTCATGGGTAACCGAAATTGAAGGATACATTCCAGTGTTACTGAACGATACACTCATGGGTTACCGAAATCGAAGGCTACATTCCAGTGTTACTGAACGATACATTCATGGGTTAGCGAAATTGAAGGATACATTCCAGTGTTACTGAACGATACATTCATGGGTTACCGAAATTGAAGGATACATTCCAGTGTTACTGAACGATACATTCATGGGTTACCGAAATTGAAGGATACATTCCAGTGTTACTGAACGATACATTCATGGGTTACTGAAATCGAATGGCAGCAATACAGAACCCTGGATCTCTTTATTATTGAAGTGATGCTTAACCCTGAAAGTTTCCAGAGCAGAAGTTGCCCCTGGTGTCAGTGGTCTAGAGAGATTGCATATAACTTCCCAAATGGGTTACGTGAGATTCCCCAGCCCTGTGAGAACTTTTATTTATCTCTTCAAAACATAACATTTTAAAAACATAAGGTAAAGCTTCCTTCCTTCATTTTCCTTGAACATCAACTGCAAAGAAACTTGGTCTTTGCCAATGTAGAACACAAGGAACTTGTGATTAACGATAGTTATCCATTGATAACGTCATTGAAACTGGAAGATTAAGAACCTTGGCATTAAGTCAAAGAAACTGCAGGAGAAATGGAAGACGTGGGCTCAGGTCAGCAATGGAGAAGGATTTATGGCAAAGCCTGATTTCACTTCACAATGAAATGTGAGCTTTAATCTTTATGGGGCCTCAAAGGGGCAAGTGTAGCCCTGGTGGGACTAGGATTGGCCACAGTCTTTTCTTCTAATTTCAGGTCCTCCTGTCCCATTTGGTTCCACATTCGAGACTCTTCTGTTTTATTAGAGACACGTGTGGGGTAAGTTACCCTGAAACCAGAACTTTTATCCTTCAAACATCTTTATTGTTCCTTAGACTGGATTGGAACACCCCAGTTTAGAACCGAGCACATTATTTTACACACACACCCCTTACACACACACACCCATTGCAACATACAATGTGCTAAACCCCTACAGCTCAGTTATGTTAAACAAAAAGATATATGTGTATTTGAACACACGGAGAGTAGCTGTAAGCACTGCGTTGGGTATTGTAGAGTAATCACTGCATAGAAGTACATCACTGTGAATTACAGGGGATTAAATATTAATAAAAGACCAAATCCCAGCAGTTATGTCCTTGGCTTCTGTTTTATTGTATTTACTTTTGAAATGTATCCAGGTCTCTCGAGGGCCCTGCAAGGCACAGGGGGGGGTCGGACTGTCTTTCTGCTTGCTTGTTCTGCCAGGCATTTCATTGTGTACCATTGATTTGAACATCTTAGCTGGGTATGGCCAGTCATGCAGATGAAATGGTCCTTGGTAATGCAGTACCATCATAAAAAGAGAACCAAGGGCTTAAGAAGTAGGTGGTCACCACATAGAATCCAAACTACTTGTCCCCCTTGGTGTTGTTGAGAAGATCTGGTTAGATTGGTATAGTCCATATGGGACAATGGCTCAGTGTTGCCTCTGCCTAGTTGTTATATAAACAATAACGGTGAGCGGACCATGATTAGAATAGATATTACGGGAACAAATCTAAAACGAGTATGTCCGTCATTAAAACAAAGAAAAACGCCCACTTGTCTGTTACCTGTCCCAAACCCCAAATGATATATTCAGCACTTTATTATATGTATTACTATCCCTACACATCCCTTACTGATAGAGTAAGCTGGCTCCTCCCTCCATGCAGTCAATCAAGGCTGTGACTGCTGACATTACAACCAATGATTGACTGCTGTTTTACCTGCTGCCTCCACTACACATGCTCAATTTTATAAAAAGCTCATTGAGCAGAGGAAGGAGGTGGATTCATTTATGAGAACAAAAGAGAACTTTTAAATATCTGCCTACAAATATAATATACAAATAAACTGGTAAACATTGCAGAATATTATTAATAATAATTATTATTATGGAGCTGTTGTCATCAGATTCTCTTGTAAATCAAACTCTTTTGTTCTTGTTCCTTATTTAACCACATAGCCACATGAAATATACACTATATAAAGTGCCAAATGCACCCTCCACAGTAAGTCATCATTGTGTGACAGATGTCAAGGATTATTACGGGTCTATATTGGATAGCTGGGAGAGGGTACATAGGATTAAAGGGACAGGTGGCGACATTATCATGGATTAGGTAAAGCATTTTTGTTTATTTACTGTATTGATTTGCTTACAACAGGTCATTCAATTAGTCGCTATGAAGCACTGTGGATCATAAAGTGATTATCTGAGCCAACAAACCTGATATTTCATTGTATTGGTCGGTTGGCCCAGAAAAAATCAAAAGTGGCCTACTGTCAGTCATGGCTCCTTTTAATGGGACCGGCAGGGATTCGCCCCAGCGGGTGAACGGTCGGCCGGGAATAATATCTTACTGTGTGATAATATCTTACTGTATCGACCTTTAAATAATAAACACAAGCATCGAGGCACAGGGCAAGTTATGCACCCAAAAGGGTAGCGCTGCCTGCAATATAAGGCAAAATATGATAATAACAAAATAAAAAAGGGGAACGCAGCACACACTATATATGCAGAAATATATACACACCCTTTATTAAATAGCAGTAAATGTACGGGGTATAGCACAGGACAAAAATAGTTTTAAGTGTTTTTAAACTATACCCCAAACTTTACCCCATGCATTAACTGCTATTTAATCATTTTTTGCGTATATAGTGTGTGCTGCATTCCCCTTTTTTCTTTTGTTATTATCACTTTAAAGGGCATGTCCACCCTGAAAATGAACTTTAAGTATAAGGTAGGTGCCCCTTGCCTGCCCACCCCCAACCACCGATATATTTCTTCAAAAAAATGTTTAGATCGCTACTTACAGCCCTTACACTTCCATGGCGTCTTCTCCCGGCTCCCTGTTTGGAGGAAGCCGCAAACAGGGTCCGGACTGTCAGCCGAGTCTGTGATTGGCTGAAAGGCAGCCAATCACAGATGCGGCTGCTTTCAATGGAGACGCCACGGGAGAGAAGGGTCTGTAAGTAGCGATCTAAACATTTTTTTGAAGAAATATATTGGCGGTTGGGGGTGGGCAGGGGGCACCTACCTTATACTTAAAGTTCATTTTCAGGGTGGACATGCCCAGTTTCGCCCATCTCTACTGGTGACCCTGGCAGAACCCAAAAAAAACCCAACATCAACATTCAGAGAGCACAAACAATGAAAGAAAAAAAAAACCCAACATCAACATTCAGAGAGCACAAACAATGAAAGAATGACTAAACAGCTAGGGGTGATCAATCTGTCTGTCAGAGATAGCAGTGGTCTCTAAAGGGACTGTCCTTGTGCCCTACCACTAAACTGGACAATATACAACTCATTTTGGATATAGAGGAATTTTTCAGAAGACTTCGCTTAAAAGAATTTTTCCATAAAGGGAAATTTCTACTGCATCTATGGACTGTAATACTGTAATACTAAGAAAAAGACAAAGACCAGCAGCTTCACACATCACCAGGACAAAACCACAAACTGGACTATTATATCGATAGCTTCAGAAAGATAGATGATATTTTTCTAATATGGACAGAAGGAGAAGGCAACCTTTAACATTTTAATTCCCAGTTTAACACATTCCACCCTTCAATCAAACTAAAATTGGAGTATTCAAGGATCTATGTGCATTTCTTGGACACCACAATGTCTATCAAAAACAGAAAACTGCACACACGGCCATACAATAAACTATCTGGTGCATTGTTCACTAATAGAACATGTCAGAGGACACAAGGACATCCCTTAAGGCTTGAAGAAAAAAGGTTTAGGCTTCAAGTTGGGAAAGGGTTTTTCACAGTGAGAACGGTAAAGCTGTGGAACTGTCTTCCAGTGGATGTTGTTATGGCAGGTTCATTGGGTTGCAGTTTAATATAAAAAGCTGGATGAGTTTCTGCAAACAAAGAATGTTACAAGTTACTGGTATTGATACATAAAGGAGAGTAGGGAAAGGGTTTGTCACTGTGAAACGGTAAAGCTATGGAACTGTCTTCCAGTGGATGTTGTGATGGCAGGTTCATTGGTCAGTTTAATAAAAGCTGGATGAGTTTCTACAAACAAGGATGTTACAAGTTCTGGTATTGATACATAAAGAAGAGCTGGGAAAGGGTTTGTCACTGTGAGAACGGTAAAGCTATGAACTGTCTTCCAGTGGACGTTGTTATGGCAGGTTCATTGGTCAGTTTATAAAAAGCTGGATGAGTTTCTACAAACAAGGAATGTTCAAGTTCTGGTATTAACATAGTAGAGCTGGGAAAGGGTTTGTCACTGTGAGAACGGTAAAGCTATGGAACTGTCTTCCAGTGGACGTTGTTATGGCAGGTTCATTGGTCAGTTTAATAAAAGCTGGATGAGTTTCTAACAAACAAGGAATGTTACAAGTTACTGGTATTGATACATAAAGTAGAGTTGGGAAAGGGTTTTTCACAGTGAGAACGGTAAAGCTATGGAACTGTCTTCCAGTGGATGTGTATGGCAGGTTCATTGGTCAGTTTATAAAAAGCTGGATGATTTCTGCAAACAAAGAATGTTACAAGTTACTGGTATTGATACATAAAGAGAGTTGGGAAAGGGTTTGTCACTGTGAGAACGGTAAAGCTATGGAACTGTCTCCAGTGACGTTGTTATGGCAGGTTCATTGGTCAGTTTATAAAAAAGCTGGATGAGTTTCTGCAAACAAGGATTTTACAAGTTACTGGTATTGATACATAAAGTAGAGTTGGAAAGGGTTTGTCACTGTGAGAACGGTAAAGCTATGGAACTGTCTTCCAGTGGACATTGTTATGGCAGGTTCATTAGTCAGTTTAATAAAAAGCTGGATGAGTTTCTGCAAACAAGGAATGTTACAAGTTACTGGTATTGATACATAAAGTAGAGTTGGGAAAGGGTTTGTCACTGTGAGAACGGTAAAGCTATGGAACTGTCTTCCAGTGTACGTTGTTGGCAGGTTCATTGGTCAGTTTAAAAAAGCTGGGAGTTTCTGCAAACAAGGAATGTTCAAGTTACTGGTATTGATACATAAAGTAAAGTTGGGAAAGGGTTTTTCACTGTGAGAACGGTAAAAGCTATGGAACGGTCTTCCAGTGGATCGTTGTAATGGCAGGTTCATTGGTCAGTTTAATAAAAAGCTGGATGAGTTTCTGCAAACAAGGAATGTGACAAGTTACTGGTATTGATACATAAAGTAAAGTTGGAAAGGGTTTTTCACTGTGAGAACGGTAAAGCTATGGAACGGTCTTCCAGTGGACGTTGTTATGGAGCAGGTTCATTGGTCAGTTTAATAAAAGCTGGATGAGTTTTGCAAACAAGGAATGTTACAAGTTACTGGTATTGATACATAAAGTAAAGTTGGGAAAGGGTTTTTCACTGTGAGAAGCGGTAAAGCTATGGAACGGTCTTCCAGTGGACGTTGTAATGGCAGGTTCATTGGTCAGTTTAATAAAAAGCTGGATGAGTTTCTGCAAACAAGGAATGTTACAAGTTACTGGTATTGATACATAAGTAAGTTGGGAAAGGGTTTTTCACTGTGAGAACGGTAAAGCTATGGAACGGTCTTCCAGTGGACGTTGTTATGGCAGGTTCATTGGTCAGTTTAATAAAAAGCTGGATGAGTTTCTGCAAACAAGGAATGTTACAAGTTACTGGTATTGATACATAAAGTAGAGTTGGGAAAGGGTTTGTCACTGTGAGAACGGTAAACTAGTGGAACTGTCTTCCATTGGACGTTGTTATGGCAGGTTCATTGGTCAGTTTAATAAAAAGCTGGATGAGTTTCTGCAACAAGGAATGGTTAACACAAGTTACTGGTATTGATACATAAAGTAGAGTTGATCCAGGGAAATTTCCGATTGCCACTTGGAGTCAGGAAGGAATTTTTTTCCCCTTCATAATTCTAGAAACCAAGCAAGGAATCCTGCACACACCTGTAGTGAATAGTTGATCGTTTATGCTGGGTGCAAATGGCAGACTGAGGCAATGGACAGTCAATGTACCAATAAGTGAAATAAATGCCATGCACACCAGACTTGCAGTCCTGTGTGCTTTATTACATTATACAGGAACATCAAAGTGACGTTTCGGTACACCATTGTACCTTCTTCAGACAAAAGTCTTCATAATTCTGGTGTGTTTTTTGCTTTCCTCTTGATCAAAAGTTAGGCAGATAATGTGTGTATATATATAAGTTAGATGGCACCAACACTATTTCACTTTTTTACGTCAGTGCGGATATCTCACCTGTTGATATAGAAATATACATAGCGTGTTCTATCAGTGTAGAATGGCACCGTATCATCATTACACTGACTTTATCTCCGCACCCTAGTGAGGTGACATAAATTCAAACAAATCGCACTGAAACCTTAAATCCTATAAAACCTTTTTCACAGCATGCATATTAAATAAATACATAAAAGGACCTACAAAAACGTACAAAACATACAAAGATACAAACACGTGACTTCATCAGGGCGTGACAAAGTCGTGACAAAAGCGCGTCGACGGTTTCACCTGGGAAGGTAGAAGAGTTGAAGCCTGTTTGGGAATCCAGCGCGGATGCGACTTAGTTAAGCAAATGTGCTTGAGTCCAGCAACATATGGATCTCGCATAGTCCAACACGCCTCCTTCCAATATGGAGTGGTAGCTAAACCAATATGTGCTTGCTAATGTGTTTATAATATTGATTGTGTATGCAACTACCTCACTGAGTTTGTTTAAAAGCAATATTGTAGAACAAACGGGTAAACTTAGATATAGCCCCTATATGCTCCAGTGGAGCCGGTGGATACCACTACTAAGTTGGCTCCATGTTTTTAAGGCTATATATTTCTGCTAAAGAGATGATTTCGTCTTATGGCTATTGCATACACTGTACTGTTATATGAGGGTCCCAAATCTGTCCGGCTCGTAAGTCTACTTCCCAGGCTGTTTGTATCTTTGTATGTTTTGTACGTTTTTGTAGCTCCTTTTATGTATTTATCTAATATGCATGCTGTGAAAAAGGCTTTATAGGATTTGAAGGTTTCAGTGCGATTTGTTTGAATTTATGTCACCTCACTAGGGTGCGGAGATAAAGTCAGTGTAATGATGATACGGTGCCATTCTACACTGGTGTATATTTCTATATCAACAGGGTGAGATATCTGCCGTGACGTAAAAAAGTGAAATAGTGTTGGTGCCATCTAATTTATATATATATTTAGATTGATAGTGTCTTTAGGAGCACTATGACTTTTTGATCTATTTAAACTAGGTAATGTGGGTATTGCTGAGTAGGTTGGACTGAATGGACGTATGTCTTTATTCAACCTCAAATACTATCCTATTCAACCAGGGAGCAAAGGGTCATAAATACAATCATCAGAGATAGTGATTTAGAACCATATACAATGAAATATGTCCTCCTTACTATGCCTGAAATATGGCTTAATTATTATCCCTGAAATGTGGCCTACTTACTATCCATGAAATATGTCTTACTTACTATCCATGAAATATGTCTTACTTACTATCCATGAAATATGGCCTCTTTACCATCTCTAAAATACAGCCTCCTTACTATCTCTAAAATACAGCCTCCTTACTATCCCTGAAATATGGCTTTCTTACTATACCTGAAATATGGCCAACCTACTATCCATGAAATATGGCCAACCTACTTTCCATGAAATATGGCCAACCTACTATGCATGAAATATGGCCAACCTAGTTTGTGTACGTTGTTATGGCAGGTCATTGGTCAGTTTAAAAAAAGCTGGATGAGTTTCTGCAAACAAGGAATGTTACAAGTTACTGGTATTGATACATAAAGTAAAGTTGGGAAAGGGTTTTGCACTGCTTGAGAACGGTAAAGCTATGGAACGGTCTTCCAGTGGACGTTGTAATGGCAGGTTCATTGGTCAGTTTAATAAAAAGCTGGATGAGTTTCTGCAAACAAGGAATGTGACAAGTTACTGGTATTGATACATAAGTAAAGTTGGGAAGGGGTTTTTCACTGTGAGAACGGTAAAGCTATGGAACGGTTCTTCCAGTGGACGTTGTTATGGCAGTTCATTGGTCAGTTTAATAAAAAGCTGGAGAGTTTCTGCAAACAAGGAATGTTACAAAGTTACTGGTATTGATACATAAAGTAAAGTTGGGAAAGGGTTTTTACTGTGAGAACGGTAAAGCTATGGAACGGTCTTCCAGTGGACGTGTTGTAATGGCAGGTTCATTGGTCAGTTTAATAAAAAGCTGGATGAGTTTCTGCAAACAAGGAATGTTACAAGTTACTGGTATTGATACATAAAGTAAAGTTGGGAAAGGGTTTTTCACTGTGAGAACGGTAAAGCTATGGAACGGTCTTCCAGTGGACGTTGTTATGGCAGGTTCATTGGTCAGTTTAATAAAAAGCTGGATGAGTTTCTGCAAACAAGGAATGTTACAAGTTACTGGTATTGATACATAAAGTAGAGTTGGGAAAGGGTTTTCACTGTGAGAACGGTAAAGCTATGGAACTGTCTTCCATTGGACTGTTATGGAGGTTCATTGGTCAGTTAATAAAAAGCTGGATGAGTTTCTGCAAACAAGGAATGTTACAAGTTACTGGTATTGATACATAAAGTAGAGTTGATCCAGGGAAATTTCCGATTGCCCATTGGAGTCAGGAAGGAAGGAATTTTTTCCCCTCATAATTCTAGAAACCAAGCAAGGAATCCTGCACACACCTGTAGTGAATAGTGATCGTTTATGCTGGGTGCAAATGGCGCAGACTGAGGCAATGGACAGTCAATGTACCAATAAGTGAAATAAATGCCATGCACACCAGACTTGCAGTCCTGTGTGCTTTATTACATTATACAGGAACATCAAGTGACGTTTGGTACACCATTGTACTTCTTCAGACAAAAGTCTTCATAATTCTGGTGTGTTTGTTTCTTTCTTTCTCTTTTCAAGTGTAGTAGTAGATGATATGTGTTAATATAAGTTAGATGGCACCAACACTATTTCACTTTTTTACGTCAGTGCGGATATCTCACCTGTGATATAGAAATATACATAGCGTGTTCTATCAGTGTAGAATGGCACCGTATCCTCATTACACTGACTTTATCTCCGCACCCTAGTGAGGTGACTAAATTCAAACAAATCGCACTGAAACCTTAAATCCTATAAAACCTTTTCACAGCATGCATATTAAATAATACAAAAAGGACCTACAAAACGTACAAAACATACAAAGATACAAACACGTGACTTCATCAGGGGTGACAAAGTCGTGACAAAAGCGCGTCGACGGTTTCACCTGGGAAGGTAGAAGAGTTGAAGCCTGTTTGGGAATCCAGGCGGATGCGACTTAGTTAAGCAAATGTGCTTGAGTCCAGCAACATATGGATCTCGCATAGTCCAACACGCCTCCTTCCAATATGGAGGGTGGTAGCTAAACCAATAGTGCTTGCTAATGTGTTTATAATATTGATTGTGTATGCAAACTACCTCACTGAGTTTGTTTAAAAGCAATATTGTAGAACAAACGGGTAAACTTAGATATAGCCCCTATATGCTCCAGTGGAGCCGGTGGATACCACTACTAAGTTGGCTCCATGTTTTTAAGGCTATATATTTCTGCTAAAGAGATGATTTCGTCTTATGGCTATTGCATACACTGTACTGTTATATGAGGGTCCCAAATCTGTCCGGCTCGTAAGTCTACTTCCCAGGCTGTTTGTATCTTTGTATGTTTTGTACGTTTTGTAGCTCCTTATGTTTATTCTAATATGCATGCTGTGAAAAAGGCTTATAGGATTTGAAGGTTTCAGTGCGATTTGTTTGAATTTATGTCACCTCACTAGGGTGCGGAGATAAAGTCAGTGTAATGATGATACGGTGCCATTCTACAATGGTGTATATTTCTATATCAACAGGGTGAGATATCTGCGTGACGTAAAAAGTGAAATAGTGTTGGTGCCATCTAATTATATTATTATTTAGATTGATAGTGTCTTTAGGAGCACTATGACTTTTGATCTATTTAAACTAGGTAATGTGGGTATTGCTGAGTAGGTTGGACTGAATGGACGTATGTCTTTATCAACCTCAAATACTATCATTCAACCAGGGAGCAAAGGGTCATAAATACAATCATCAGAGATAGTGATTTAGAAACATATACAATGAAATATGTCCTCCTTACTATGCCTGAAATATGGCTTAATTATATCCTGAAATGTGGCCTACTTACTATCCATGAAATATGTCTTACTTACTATCCATGAAATATGTTTTACTACTATCCATGAAATATGGCCTCTTTACCATCTCTAAAATACAGCCTCCTTACTATCTCAAAATACGCCTCCTACTACTGAATATGGTTCTTACATACCTGAAATATGGCCAACCTACTATCCATGAAATATGGCCAACCTACTTCCATGAAATATGGCCAACCTACTATGCATGAAATATGGCCAACCTACTATCCATGAAATATGGCCAACCTACTATCCATGAAATATGGCCAACTACTATGCATGAAATATGGCCAACCTACTATCCATGAAATATGGCCACCTACTATCCATGAATATGGCCAACCTACTATCATGAAATATGGCCAACCTACTATGCATGAAATATGGCCACCTACTATCCATGAAATATGGCAACCTACATCCAGAAATATGGCCAACTACTATCCATGAAATATGGCCACCTACTATCCATGAAATATGGCCACCTACTATGCATGAAATATGGCCAACCTACTATCCATGAAATATGGCCAACCTACTATCCATGAAATATGGCCAACCTACTATCCATGAAATATGGCCAACCTACTATGCATGAAATATGGCCAACCTACTATGCATGAAATATGGCCAACCTACTATCCATGAAATATGGCCTACTTACTATCCCTGAAAAATGGACTCCGTACTATCCCTGAAACACGTTTTACTTAGTATCCCTGAAATATGGCCTATAGTACTTACTATCCCTGAGATGTGGTCTCCTTACTATCTGAGAAAAATGGCCTCCTTACTATCTCAGAAATATGGCCCCCTTATCCTTACAATTTCGAAAATATAGTATCTTATTACTATCTGGGAAATCTGACCTCACTAGGTTAAACACATTTATAGTAAGATCTCTTGAGCTCTAAACACATTTTATCTTTGATACAATGTGGGATTTTGCCGTACAAATAGATAATTACCTTATGAATACATATTATTAGACAAGGATCACATTATGACTTTAGATCTTAACAGAAAGTTTCTTCCGCTTGATTTAAAGCCCCAGTGTCCACCCCATTAAGCTAGATGTGTTTCAGTAGAGCTAATGTACAAGTAACCACAAGAAAGCCCCTTCCTGTCTGGCATCAGCCTTCTAATTGAATTTCCCCTAATGCTTAGATAGTCAGTTCTCCATCTCAGGTACTGTACCATACTCTTATCTAATGTACTATGGGCAGATTGGAAGAGGAAAGGTGCTTGGAAATAAATAATTGGGCACATTAAGGTTTGTATTTTTAAAAAGACCCAAATGTTTAGAGGCTTTAATTTGTAGTTTTAATGGTAGTAGGGTTGCGATGGTAGGGTTAAGGTGGTAGGGTTAACCAATAATTTGAGCAAATTTCCTATTGCGTTAACAAAGTAACATAGTAATTGAGGTTGAATAAAGACATAAGTTCATCTAGTCCAACACCCTCTAGTTACACCCTCCTTTTTAACCCTACCTAACGGTTGATCCAGAGGAAGGCCAAAAAAACCCAAACAGCTAAAAAGGGTTGTTAAAATTCCTTCCTGACTCCAAATTGCAATCGGAAAGTATTCCTGGATCAACCAGAACTGCAATATATGTATTAATACCAGTAATTGTCAATATTATATAGTATCCCTGTACCAGGTAGAACTACAGTATATGTATTAATACCAGTAATTGTCAATATTATATAGTATCCCCGTACCAATCAGAACTACAGTATATGTATAAATACAAGGAATTATCATTATATAGTATCCCCGTACCAACCAGAACTAAAGTATATGTATTAATACCCAGTAATTCTCAATATTATATAGTATCCCAGTACCAACCAGAACTACAGTACATGCATTAATACCAGTAATAATTTTCAATATTATATAGTATCCCTGTACCAACCAGAACTAAAGTATATGTATTAATACCAGTAATTCTCAAAAAGTATAGAGAACCCTTCCACCAGAACGACAGTATATTATAATACATTAATTCTCAATATTATATATTAAATCCCTGTAAACCAACCAGAACTACAGTATATGTATTAATACTAGTAATTCTCAAAATTATATAGTACCAACCAGAAATACAGTGTATTAGAGATGGCCAAAACTACATAGTCTCGGATTCTCCCGAGATCTGGGAATCCGAAAACGGAACGAATTTTCTAAGATTTTCGAATGTACGGAGGAGCTATTTTCGATAATTTTCATAAATAGACTTGAAAGTTTGAAAATCCTCGAAAATACGATCGTAGACCACTTTCGAGTTTCCGATCGTATTTCCGAAGATTTTTGAATGTTCAAGGCTGTTTTCAAAAATTATCGAAAATAGCCTCGAACATTCGATTTTCTAAAATATAATTTTTTAAATAATACTCGAAAGTGGTCTCAAACGTCGCTGCTCCAATGTAAACAGCCCTTATCTGCCTGCATAGTCAAGCGCCTCCATTCCCCTTAGTAATTTAGTTGCCCTTCTCTGAACTGCTTCATTTCCAAGATGTCCCTTTTGTATATGGGATTCCAAAACTGCACCGCATATTCCAAATGTGGCCTTACCAGTGCCTTGTAAAGAGGGAAAACAATATTTTTCTCCCTTGAATCTATTCCCCTCCTTATACAAGACAATATCTTGCTAGCTCTAGCTGTGACTGTCTGGCATTGTTTTTCCATTAGTGATTCACGTATTCCGTACAGTTAGTTTCAGATGTTAATGAACAAATTACAAATGGCACAAAACAACTTTAGTAACCAGAATGATAAGTCCAAATCCACTTCTGGCGGCTGCCTATCTATCGGTGTAGTCCTCACTGGTGTTCTGTCCCAGAGCATATAAAAATGATAAGTGAAATGTATAGTTGAGGTACCACAAAGGACTTAACACAGCTCGAGATGAAATTGATAGGGAATTTATTTAACACACTTACATGTTAAATAAATTCCCCAGCAATTTCAACTTGAGTTGCGTTAAGTCCTTTGTGGTACCTCAACTATACATTTCACTTATCAACTTAACTTTAGCAGCAAGTCGAGGATCCCAGGGAAAGAGGCTCACATTGTACCATATGGAATCTATTGGCAATTTGTCACAATTCAGACATATACACATCCCCTCTATTCTGTTAATGTGTACTATGCTACCATCTCTACAAATCACCTATAGCAGGAGAGGGGACTGCAAACATTGATCAAAACAGCCAATCTCCCAATGGATGGAGACTCAGATCAGGGAGATAGAGGCAAACCCCAATCGGATCTGTTAGTTATCGAGCCTGTGAATGACCAGATTAGAAAGTGTTTATGTTAAACAATTATTTAGAGGCTCTGGAGTAGGTTGGATATTACAGGAGGAAGGGGCCTACTTAATGGCACGTGGGGAGGAATAAAACTGCACAAGTTGGCATCACAATTGCTATACTGGCCAGAAACCCTATTTAACAATGCTGAGGCCCAACGTGGTATTGCTAAGCCTTTAGATGGAGTGCAATACGACCCTTGTTACATGTGGCAGGCCCCCCACCTCTCCCAGAATGTCCATGAGTCTCCCAGAGTAAGGCGGGTCTCCTGGACAGTAAGAGGCCCCTTTATCTTGTGAGTAGATAGGTGGGAGTAGAATGCACAGAAGTCGAGAGACTGGCTGCTTCTCCTGGTTTTAATGGTGGTGGTAGGTTTAGTGGGGGTACCTCCTAGAAGTGATTCTTCACATGGCATGGATGTCTGGTTTCATACAATGGGAAATACTCAATGTTATTGGAAGATGAAGACCTGTTTGATTATCTGTCTATTCATCTCTCTATCCCGCGCCTCATGTAAATTCCTTCTGCTGGATCCCAGAGCTGTAGATTAGTTTTAGATAATCTCCTTTACTTTTCACACATATAACTCACTAGTCTGTAATAAACCAACACAGCAAAAATGAAACCAAGCCGCCCGCGACCGTGATAGTTAAGGCTGGGCGCAAGGTGTGGAGTTACAGACTCTTCCTGAGAGCGAAGCAGAAAGCAGATTAGCTCTAATAGCCTCTAATGCTGTTGGGACCTGATTGGAAGCAGTGATTAAACTTGGCTGCTTATCAGGTCGATGCTGCTTGGAACTCCCAGAGCTTCCTTGTGTAAATACGATTTACTGCTGTGTACACTGTACAACACGTGTTCTCCCACCCATGGTCACGTCTCCTGTTGGGTTCCATTACGAGGATTCTGCGCTGGTTTATGTTTTACATTTTCCATGACTTTACATTAACGTATAATGTTGGTCAATATATCATGTCTCAGCAGTTATAGTGGCTAATACGCACAGCCGCCGGGCAATAATATGGAGTAAAAACTGCGCTAACCGGTTCGCTATCGTTTAGCGCGACTTTAACTTCATATTAGCGCTGGATGCACAGGTTTAATAACGTGTTTGCGCTTTAGCATAGGATATTTACGTTAAAATCGCGCTGCGGGTAAATTTACCCACATACGCTAACGCAATATTGAATCGCGAAAGGGCGATTTGCCCGGAGCGAAAGCGCCTCTGCGTAAATCTCCCCCCATAGTGTTAAAATATTTTGTCCAGGGATTACGTAGGGTTACATTTAAAGGGAAAGTCCAGTGGAAAATGTGTTTCTTAATGATTTATTAATATTACACATACCATAGTTATTCTATCTATTGTCTTATATTTTCAAAAAATTGATTTCATGCCGTTTCCTATGCTTTGCTGTGGTCAGTAAGGACAGTAAGGAGACCACATCTGCTGGAAAACAGAAGGAGACATTTAAATGTTATGAAATGTTTCTAACTGTAGTAGACCAGTAACAAGGTAACATCTGATTGGTTGAGGCAAAGTAACAGCTCAAGCTAATATCTGCACCTGTTATTGAATAAGCCTGGTTTTATAGTTGGGGGTTCATTGTTTCATATTCCTTATTTACCGAGAGCCGTAAACGCAAGGTGGAGCTTCATGGAGCTGGAATATCTCACCCGATCAGCCACCGCAGCTATAATTCTCATAATTGCTGATCTCAGCAAATGAGGCCCTAAGGGCTAGGTCACACTTGCACGTAGATCGGAGCGCATGCAATTGCGTTATTTCCATGTGCTCCGATTCCTGAAAATTACCGGGGCACCAACGTGCGCAAAGTGCATACATAGTGTAAAACGCAAACTCTCAGTGAGGCCTCGGCCTTAATGTATTTAAATGTAAAGTAACATCGCTGCTATTTATACTTAGTTGGCGCCATTTTTGGAAAACCCTCAATAAAGAGCAGAAGGATTTTAAGGTGATACTAGACCCCATTACAGACTGTGGCTTCCTCTCCTCTGATTATAAGACGCTTTCCCCTGAATGGAAACCATGGCTGTCCCAACGTAATTGGTTAATGACCTTCCATTCGGATCAGAGTGGGGAAAGAGAGACAGGGTTACTAATTAATAGCGCAGCTCGCTACCAGAGCAGTTAACGTGGATTAACAGGGCACTCTATTCATTAACGGGCTCAATGGAAGAACATTATAAAGGAACCGGATTTCACTGATGGACTAAAGGGCAAGTCTATCTAGAAGGTTGGACACAGCTGGGGGGAATCCAATATGCAAAGGGTACGTTTTAACGATGTCCCAGCCAACCCTCCACCAACACAATCTCAGTATTAATATTTAATACCATCTATATAAAAGCAGTATGGTCGCGCCTACTACATAGAAATAGGCCAGCGAGTAGGGGCGATAATCATATATTACAGTGACACATAATCATTTGACATTTTTGACAACATTGCATGCAAAGTAAGAACCCTGTAATACATTTATTAAAATTAAGGCCGGGAGGGATCGAAAGCTGAACACGACCCTTCCCTTGTTAAACCTCCGCTGTCCATTCATATTGACTCAGTCGGTGAACCTAAGGCCACTTTGTCATTCATTGGCTGAGCATTGACAACGTCTATACATAAAATCTCAAGGGCAGTTGTCACTGTGTACAGGAGAATAGGACAAGCAGAGGGAACGGACATCAGTCTAGTAAGGGGGGCGCTGGGTCTCTCGCTGCTGCTCTAAGAGGTTAATGTGATAATGTGCAGACGGGGGCATTCTAAACAGATCATTAGAGGATTCTATCCCCTAGGGCCACCCATTAAATAATAAGCCACAGGTCCAAGAGATGTTCAGCGTGCAGGGGATCGATAATTTACGAGAGGGATTCCAGATGGGCTCAGACCATTATTTTCATCCTATCGCTATTCTATAAACGCAGTGTTTATTATCCCTAGCAGTGCATACGGATAGGGGGTGGCAAATGCCCAGAAATTCTCAGCCACTGAAAACTTTTCAATTTAAAAGCCTGGTACCCAAGGGGTTAATCAGCCCAGCTAAAACACATTTATTTTCATTCATTTTTTTTAAAATGAGGCATGCACAAAATTCCATGGGCTAATTAATATATTCTGGTTTAAATTACCCATAAAACGGTGAACCATAAAAACTGTAAGGAGACCACAGGACACCTGCTGCTTGGTAAATTGCCCTTACTACAGTAGGATTCTGTGATTTAGGAATAGCTATAGGGCAGCTCCCTCCCTTAGGCCACTGAGACACCATTCAATAAAAAAAAAAAATGGCGAAATATCGTCCCATGTGTACAGACAGGCCTCGCATTGCCCCACCTCACTTTTCTTTATAAATGTCATTTTAAACAGACTGTGATTGTGTCTGGGGCTGGGAGGCCGTTCTTACTGTTTTATGTTCCTATTTCAATAAAAGGAATTTTAAAAAAAGTTGTGAGTCTGCCTGAAATTCTTTTATAATTTGTCCAGCTTAAAAAGCTTCAGATCTGTTATTATATAATAACGTGTAATGGTGCGAGGAGCAATCAGGTTTTCTGAAAGGAAACAGGTGGATATGAATTGGCAGAAAACATGAACTCCAGGTAAAAAAACAACCCCCCAAATCATTATTATGGCACGCTGCAGCCCTGCACAATCTTCCTGTCTTGCTCATAATGCACCTTCAATATGTTTCAATTCTTCTCAGATCCTCACTAATTGCCATTTCTTTTTTTATTATTATTAAATTCAAAATTCTTAGAGATCTCCACATTAGACACATTAGATTTCTTTTTAATAAAAATTCGCCCATTTCCGGACCAAAATACGCTCAGAAGTGCGTTGTTTTTTTATTGGCTGGGTCAATCCGATCCTTTAAACAAAGTGTACCCCAATGCACCTTTCTATTCGGAAACAAGCAGAAACTGGTCTAGTGTGAACGGAGCCTTTAGCATGGTACACAATATGCAATGTTTCCTCCTGACCAACCGTTCGGCCCTTCCGAGCGGTCGGCCAGGAGCAAGGACTGTCGGTTAGTGGCCACTGCCAACAGTTTGCCGCAAATAAGTGTGCAGTCCATAGAGGCAGGGCCGCCTCCTTAATGAGGCAAGGTGAAGCATTTTACAGAGCAGCACCCTGTAGGCCGGTGGCCATTTTGATGCAAGGAAAAAGAAAACTGCACTGGCCCGCCCCCTAAAAAAATGACATTCAGTGTGTCAGAGCCTGCATTTACTTTTAATCATTCAGTCAGGCACTGACCAGGAGAGTAACTGCAGAGATGCCCCCCTCAAGATTGGAGACCGGGCCCCTGACCCACCCCCCTCCACGACCAGCTGTTTTTAAACAGCTGATCCCGCTTATGAAGGATATGGGGAGGGTTTGCTGGACTTAGTGTGTGCCAAGGAGACGGGATGGGAGGGGGGCAGCAATTGGATTTTTTTTCAGGTGCCAAAATGCCTAGAGACGGCCCTGCATAGAGGACTGTGCGATCGGCCGTGGTTTTTGGACATGTCCTATCTGGCGTTCATCCGATTCGGACGAACGAACTTTCAGTAGCATCCGAAAAACCGTGCAGTTATTTTGACCCGATCAACCGATACACTGAACTATTGGTCGATCAGGCTGAAATATCGCATGGTGTGTAACATGGCTCAGTGCTAGCGTCTCTGTGCATTGCCCTTTTTATTAGCCTTGTAGATTTATTGTAACACATTTTTTAACTTTCTCTACTGTTGGCAGTGTGGCTTGAATGGACTTTCAATTCCGACTGCAATGTACAGTTGGACAGCATCATAACTCTCCCCCTTTGCAGTTGGATCGATAGCCGTATTCTAGTAAATGATTAGCACATCATTTAGGATGGGGAATGTGATTTTCCTGCACCTTGATAAATACACCTCTTAGTGCGTTTCAGACGGGAGCCCTTTAAGTACATTTACTCTTTTTTGCGGCTTTTTGATTATTTAATATTAAATTATTTAACAACCAGACTGTGGCTTTTAAGCTGCAATGGAGACGACACAAGAGGGTCTAATAGGAGGATACGTTACCCAATAACATTATTGCAGTTTAAATCGCTGGTTGGAGAAAAACAGACGATAAAAGCAAGTAAATAAAAAAAGGAATGGAGGCATTAAAGGACAACCTAAAAGACTTGTAATCTTTAATTGGATTTCATCTCTAAACTGGTGTAAAATTTGTACAGGAAGCGATTTATCATTTAAATTGGGCACAATCAACCCTTGATCTACCAACCAGATGGAATGTCCAAAGCGACCAATCAACCAACTTAAAAATAAAAAAATGAATATCGGACACTGTGACAAATCCCAGTTCATTGTGTGGTCCCCTATGGACCACACGATCGGCCGTGGCTAGTGGTGAACGGACAGCCGGGACAAATAATTGGTGTATACCCAGCCTAAGTGTTCATTTGTCCTAGTTAATAAAGTTATTGTGCAGTACGTGTTGGCCCAGGCAAGTTTTTGTAAAATGACTCATGGAACATTTAGCTTTAAATGATCTCTGGGTTTTCTGGCTCATTTAGAGGCTTAAAATTAGTGATGAATCAGAATTCGGGCCAAGCTTTATGAGTTCAGACAAACTCAAACTATCCAAACTTTATCTGAACTTTCTGAACTTCGAGCTAGTTCGGGACGTAATTTCGCTAATTATTGAATTCTCGAATTGGTAACCCTTAAATGTATCATTTAGTAACCTTCGAATTGGCCATGACTCTCGAATGTAGCGTGCGGAAACCCGACAATTGCCCCGATTGCAGGGGAAAGAAGTATTTAAACGCATTTTGGTGGCACGTATATGTTCCCCAGACCATTTCCCAGGTGCCACAGCCATTTACAGCTATTTTATCTGTAATTTATCCAAACTTTTCAAACTATTTTCTCCCATTGGCTTTTGTTTGTTTCCGAACTTACGAACTTTTACTGAAGTTCGTAAACAAAACAAACTTCAGGAAGTTCGTCCATCTCTACTTAAAATTAGTCTGTTTTTATCTTTTTAAATCTCTTTAAAGGAAAAATAAACTTAAAAATTTACATTTTGAGGACCATTGTACAAGCAATCTACTACTGCCTTAAAGGGACCCGAAACATTTAAAGGAGAACGATAGTGCGTATAAACTTTTTTCAGAATCAGGTAAAATGAAAAGTAGCTGTGACAGGGAGGTAGGATTGGTGCGTTCTACCTCCAAATATAATTTCTATAAGGAGCAGCAGCTTGAAGAAAACTGCTTCTGCCAGGCTTCTTGGGTGCTTCACTACTATATTTAAAACAGGAAGGCCCAGGACCATAACCTGTCAGATGAAAATTTTATGTGCTGTAGCTCCTCCTCAACTAAACAATATTGTGAGGTAGGAATAATCAGTCTAACCTCCCTGCCCCAGATACTTTCCATTTATAAAAAGTGAATTGTTATAATGTAGTTTTCCTTTAAGTAATTAAATCCCTATAACATTACCAACTGAACATTTAATTTTGTAGGAAAATGAAAATGAACACTGAAAATTATCACACAGGCTCACAGAGTTTTGTGCCATTAGTCTGGATCCCATTGTACTGCACCTGTGTACAGCACATACATTGTTGCAATCCAATATACGGAAACCGAAACACATGTGCACATGTCGGGATAACAGATCGCTATTGGGTGGAATCCGTAGGGTTTGGGTGATTCACGTATCTGCACAGACAACATCCAGTGTTAAGCTGAGAACACACTTTAACGATAAAGGGACCATTCCTACAGATCCAACAGAATCGTCAGTTTATTGTTAAAGTGTGTACCGCAGTTCCGAGCATTCCCGAGGCCGGATAACCTTCACTGGTGTCTTTTCTTTGGGATCGCTTAGAACTGCCTGAGCAGTCATCCACGGCTGAATAGAATGTGTCAGTCCCAAACGTGCTCCCTATACTTTATTAATACTTCCTATACGATATATACTTTCTATACTATATATACTTTCTATACTATATATACTTCCTGTACGATATATACTTTCTATACTATATATACTATATAAACTTTCTATACTATATATACTTCCTATAAGATATATACTTTCTATTCTATATATACTACCGTATATACTCGAGTATAAGTCGACCCGAGTATAAGTCGAGGTACCTATTTCTACATGAAAAATTATTAAAAACTCATTGACTCGAGTATAAGTCGAGGGTAGAATAAATCCCAATTCCTTGCCACTCCAGATGTTTGGAAACTACAACTCCCAGCATGCTTTGATTGCTGGGAGTTGTAATTTCTATACACCTGGAGTGGCAAGGGGTCAAGTGATATTTACATATATGATATTATGTATGGCCAACTACAGTTCCTCAAAAATAACTTCCTGCCTACCTTTAGCAGGAGTTTCTGCACTCCCTGTAGGCTCCTCCATTGCAGAACAGGTACGCCAACTACAGTTCCTCCAAAATAACTTCCTGCCTACCTTTAGCAGGAGTTTCTGCACTCCCTGTAGGCTCCTCCATTGCAGAACAGGTACCGGCGATTCCAGACGTGAGGTGTGTAAGTCCCGGTGCGCGCGCGCGCACGATTACGTACCCGCGCCTACGTCCACACGCCTGATCTCCTACTGCTCCGGTCTTCTCTGCCTCGCTCCGGTGATCTCTGCCTCTGCTCCAGTCCTGTATTTCGGCTGCATCAACGGGACATCAACGGCCGGTAGGAGCACTAACTACATTATTATTTGCAGCCTCCAACAATCTAAAAAATGTATTGACTCGAGTATAAGTCGAGGTGGGTTTTTAAGACCCATTTTAAAAAACCAAAACCTCGGCTTATACTCAAGTATATACGGTATATATACTTTCTATACTATATATACTTCCTATAATATATATACTTCCTTTACTATATATACTATATATACTTCCTATACGATATATACTTTCTATACTATATATACTTTCTATACTATATATACTTCCTATAAGATATATACTTTCTATACTATATATACTATATATACTTTCTATACTATATATACTTCCTATAAGATATATACTTTCTTTACTATATATACTATATATACTTCCTATACGATATATACTTTCTAGACTATATATACTATATATACTTTCTATACTATATATACTTCCTATAATATATATACTTCCTATAAGATATATACTTACTTTACTATATATACTATATATATTTTCTATACTTTCTACACTATATATACTTTCTATACTATATATATTCTATACATCTTTACTATTTATACTTTATTTACTATATATACTTTATATACTTTATATACTATATATACTTTATATATTTTCTAAACTTTCTTTACTTTCTATACATATATACTTTATTTACTATATACAATATATACTTTATATACTATATATACTTTATATACTATATACTTTATATACTATACCAATTTAAACAATAAGAACTTTTATTGAATAACCCTGTTTATATATATTTTATATACTATATATACTTTCTAAACTTTCTATACTATACATACTTTTATACTTTATATACTATATATATACTACATATACTATATATACACTTTGTATACTATCAGGGAGATTCAATAAAAGTTCTGCTAATTTAGCCCCAACCAATCAGATCTTATTTAACATTTGAAAGCTAACATCTGATTGGTTGGGGCAAAATTAGCACCATTTTAAACGATAAGAACTTTTATTGAATAACCCTGTATATATACTTTATATACTATGTATACTTTATATACTATATATACTTTATATACTATGTATACTTTATATACTAGTGATATGAGGCTTGAGAAAGGGACCTAGAAAGGTACTGAAACGTTGCCTACACAGTGATGTATTAATAAAAAACTTTTTTTGATGAAGAAACCCTGAGAGTGCGTTGAACTTACATACTTGTATATACTATATATACTATGTATACTTTATATACTATATATACTTTAGATACTATGTATACTTTATATACTTTATATACTATGTATACTTTATATACTATATATACTTTATATACTAATGTATACTTTATATACTATATATACTTTATATACTATATATACTTTAGATACTATGTATACTTTATATACTATATATACTATGTATACTTTATATACTATATATACTTTATATACTATGTATACTTTATATACTATATATACTTTAGATACTATATATACTTTAGATACTATGTATACTTTATATACTTTATATACTATATATACTATGTATACTTTATATACTATATATACTTTATATACTATGTATACTTTATATACTATATATACTTTATATACTATATATACTTTAGATACTATGTATACTTTATATACTATATATACTATGTATACTTTATATACTATATATACTTTATATACTATGTATACTTTATATACTATATATACTTTATATACTAGATATACTTTAGATACTATGTATACTTTATATACTATATATACTATGTATACTTTATATACTATATATACTTTATATACTATGTATACTTTATATACTATATATACTTTATATACTATATATACTTTAGATACTATGTATACTTTATATACTTTATATACTATATACACTATGTATACTTTATATACTATATATACTTTATATACTATGTATACTTTATATACTATATATACTTTAGATACTATGTATACTTTATATACTATATATACTATGTATACTTTATATACTATATATACTTTATATACTATGTATACTTTATATACTATATATACTATATATACTATGTATACTTTATATACTATATATACTTTATATATTTTATATAGCGAGAAAGCTCTGGACTCTTAAAGATGTTGTCTGTCATCTTTTGAAGATTTGTACTGTGTGTATCCAGCTTTAGGGGCGGAGTTCAGATCTCCCATACTACGAGGAGGGATTCCCCGACTTTGTTACACCCTGCCAAACCCCATTTTCATTTTATTAAAATTTACAGACCCTGGTCCCTTTTTTTTACTGTGCATATGGCCGAATAGAGAAAGTAGCAGAAAGGACAGTTTTCTAATGCGTACACATGGATACAAGGGTTTCTGAGTACAATAGGCCTTGACACTTGGTGTATTAAAAACTGTAATGACTTTATTACAGAACAGAATCCTGCAGTGACTGACACTGTTCCTATTGTCCCCCATGGATATTTCTATAAGGATTGGGGCTCATTGACTTTAATCAGCTCTGCAAACAATACACATATCTTAAAAGCTTTGGTAAGCTGATCCCAGAGCTGGACGGCTCTGCACAAAGTATCAGCCACGACCTCCACTTATGGAACAAGTAGCTACCAGGGGACCATGTCAGGGTTAATCTCGAAATTAACCCCGTTCCTTGGCAGATAACCCTATGTCAATATGGCAGACCTATGACCTCTTGTTAACTCTTTCATTTCCTGTGTGCACTCAGACATGAAGTGGGCTAAATCCTTGTCACTCAAATGTTCATTAAATTGCTTGATTGACAATCAATGACCCCCAGTAACTAAATTCCTCTGGGTTTTTTTGTAGTCCACATAAGCTTTCAGTTACAGTGACAGCTTAATACTTCCAGAAAAGGGGGCGCTCAGCCGTGGAATGTAATCCTGAGTCTTTGCTTTGCCAAATAAAGACCTCCCACCCCCACCCTACAGGGGGTACACACAGTAACAAGACAGTATTGTCCCTTTCTCGTTACTGTGTGTAGTTTCCAAATGATTGCGAAGCCAACAATCGTTCACTCATGGTCATTCGGAAATGCCCAAGAAAATCCCCCGGACCACGGTTGTCTCACTGTAGTTTAGGTAGTTGGCCACGCCCAGGCAAAATCTGCATTCCCGAGCATTCTCCGTATGCTTTATATAGACAGAACGCTCAGAACTGTATGTAGCACGCTTGACAGACAGACAGAATCTTGCCGAATCGGCCGTTCATCTTTCTCGGGGGCGTTTACCGGGTGCAACATCTTACATGTGTGTGAGGCTTTAGAGAGTGGCAGCACACCAGAAGATTCAAGGGGAAACCTTATTTTTACATAACAATACAACATTAATAAACAATACTTCATTCTGGCAAAATGTTGTATTAGTATTTTATACCGCATTTGATTTTTTTTCACATAGCAATAAAATACATACTCAGTTGAAACACTGCATGTTATTTTACAATTATCAATAATAGGCACTATGTGTAACATCTATAGGGGATCATTTGATTAGGACAATTAGGACAATTATATCTAATATCAAATCATATATATCCCTGGTACAGGGATACTATATAATATTGAGAATTACTGGTATTAATACATATACTGTAGTTCTGCAATAAGCTCAGCACAAATAACCCTATTCTGGTTATCTTTAAGTTAAAGGGGATTGTAAACTGAAAAAAAAGTGACCTTGATTCCTATAATTTTAGATACCTGAAATACAGGTAAGTGGAGTTAGTTTATGAGGTGTGTTTTCCTTTAATCGGAGTACTTGTTTTTCATTAGGCTTATATCTCTTCCCTACTATCTGAAATATTGACTATCTGTGAGGTCAAGCATGCTCAGTTATACGATGGGGCAGCACTGGGAAAGGAAAATGTCTTTAAAAATTCTTCAGATTGCGATACAGTACTCATCTAAAGAAATAGGGGATAGATCAACAAAATGGTACATGAGTTGGGAGGAATTATAAGTCCAAATTGGGTGTGTTTAAAAAAAAAACTATTTCCAGTTTAGAGTTTTCTTAAAGAGGATGTTAAAGGACAAACTTGCTGTTAAAAATTTACTTTTTAAGGGAAGTTGGATTTCTTTTCCTAGTTTCCAATATGTTTTTGCATTTACGTAGCTACAGTACATCAGTTTTCAATCTGCCGGTTATGGCACTGGGTTTTTCGGTATTAAAATAGTGCTGAAGCTCCCAGGAAAGCTGGCATTCTTTGACAGAAGCAGTTAGTTTAATGATATTTAACTGTGTTCTGTATACTGGTTCTATTATTTCTGCCCTGATACCTGGTTAATAAGTTAATTAAAGGTATACATGTGACCAACAGGTACTGGTAGGAATAGAATTTTCCACCTTCCTGGGAAGAGAAGAGACTCGGCAGGATTCTGAATGTTTTTTGGGCAGTGTTGCAATGCCAATTATAAGTCAGCCCCGTCTATACAACAACCAGGACACCAAAACATTACAATTAATATCTTCTCATACAGTGTGATAAAATACCGTTGTTTCGACCATCGATGTTACATTTAGAATAACATTGGTTTGAGGTTTTACAAAGTTACGAATAGATAATCTTGTATCCATATCTGGGGCACATCTCAGGAAAAAGGAATCTGAAACATATGAGAAACATCAGCCTAGAAAGTGGGTCCTAACTCCCAAAGTGGGCCAATTGTGAGATTACCGGGGTCATGGAATTATCTGGGGATCAGTAACTATTGGCATTCAAGGTCATTCTTAGCTTCAAATGAGAACGTTACCATTCGATTAACTTTACAGTCCTTTCAAAGAAACTGGATTATACCCCTGCATTGTGGGAGCGGCTGCCATTTTGTTAACCACTGAATTCTTTTGGTTGACTAAATAAAGTTTTCTCACCAAAATGTTTTATTTTTTGTGACTAAATGTGTTGGTTACCACAGAACCTTTTGGTTGACAACTTATATTGTTGTGGGAAAAACAAACGGGATTCCCCTGGATTGGACAAAACTCATCCAAAATAGGGACGCCTGCAAACTCTCGGCCCAGCCAAAAGGAGTGTCAACATTGTGATTTATCATTCTGCATTGAGAAAGCACTTTCCTTAATACACCATTTTACCTATTACACCGAGATCGGGCCCAGGACGGTGGGGCTGTGTGTCAATCACTAAACACAATTGTAAATCAGCTAACTTTTGGTGGCCAAGCTTCTTAGCATACTAGAAAACCTACCCCTAGCCCCAGGCGGACTTCCCATCTAGGAAGAAATCCACATAACGGGACACATGACAGATATCTCTAGCACATTTGTACTGTGTAAATAATTGGTATTAGGTGTTCGCCAGCCCCATGTATGTAGTCCATTTATTTACCATTTCTAAAACGTCTGTTTTTTACTCTGATGTAGTCACTGTCCATTTAGAATAACACCATTAAAAGTTTAAGTGGCAGTATGTAAATGAATTACAAATGGAATTTATGGATAATATCACTCACCAGGGGCATTATACCAGGGGAAGCTGACCCCTGAAACAGCATAGGGGCCGAGAGCAAGGGGGGGTCCGCCTCTTCTTATTTTTAATTATGAACACATAAGCTACCTCCAGAAAACCACTGTGGATGCAGCACGGATTAGGTGCCCTAACATTTTGGCTGGAGTGTGGTCCACTAGTTACTCCCACGAGCCTTACTTCACCCAGTCTACCCCATGTGTGTTATCCGGCGACTGCTTGATGTCACATACAGTGGGTCAGGACAAAGAATCCAGTTGTTTCCAGCTTAAGAGTACCTAAAGGTGTTGCATCCTTAGTACACTAAAGTAAGGATGGAGAAGTCGAATGGTCAGGAAGCAGCGTTTGTCATTTAATTCAAATTTCCTGTTCAGCAAAAAACAAGGGAAACATCAAAAGACAAGAATGGGGAATATCTGGCGATGGATATTTTATATTACAATGATTTATTCATATTATTCCTTTTATTCTTATGCTATGTATTCCTGCCATATTTATAAAGAAGATCCACCAGGAAGATACAAAAAAAAATCTGAGGACCAATGAGCCACGACGGGTGATCATGGACCCCAAAAGGTGATAGGATTTCTCCCTAGATAAAACTGATGGAAGGTCCAACGGGACTTTAACAATGGCCAGATGGGTCCCATTATTTGAATTGCTATATAATGAAACTATGTCCATCATGGGAACAGTGATTATGTTTCAAGGTGTAAAGGGGTCACTATACTTCACTCAAACAACTTTACATGGATGTATGCATATGTAGGTATGCATGATAGTTAGTTATAAAGCACCACGTGTGGGACGCAGAGCGTACAGTAAACAAAAATACAATAAAGTCCTTACAGGGGGTAACTAACATAGATAGTTCAGGACTAAAATATAATCTATATAAATAGAAGGCTAGAGCTTTGCACAGAGGAAAGGAGGGTCCTGGCCCCTCGTAGAGCTGTAACAATCTAGTAGAAGGGTAACAACGATGACAAAGGAAAGGTTATAAGTGAGACGTGGAGACTCTATGCGGTTGCAAATAAAATATAATCAAACATGCATGACATACAATTGTATTCAAATAGATCGTTAGCCTTTGTAGTCACAAGCAATTGCTCATGTACTGTAATTAAGGGAAAACATTCACTATAGATGGATTTTACATTACTTGAAAAAAAAATAATGTGTACAACAAAAACCATAAGATACAGGAAGCCCTGAGGATCCTCCCTCAGGGAAAAAAATGGCTAGGAGTGTAAAGCCGCTAACTAGACAACAGATAATAAAACCCACTGCCACCTGTATTTACCAATACCACTATGTAAAATATATATATGGCTCAAAAAGTCAATGCTACGCTTTGCTAAAAAACGAAGCTTCATGGATGAAGCTTGGTTTTGAGCGAAATGGTAGCATTGACGTCATCTTTTCGGGACAAGTGTGTGCCACGTGGTTTTGATAGATGGCCCAACTACATACCGGATTGCAGAACTTACCATGAGGAGGAATCCCAAGTGCCACGGCCATAAACCGCTCCGTAATTGGGGTTGGGGGATCGAGGGAAACTACGCACCGGATCTCAAGCTGGGGTCTGGAGTATGTGTGGAGATATAGTTCAATCATACCGCAATATTCTCTGACTAAGTTTCCGATACATATAGGAAGCCGAATACTGATCTTGGCCTCACATGATATAATAGCTAGTGGGATCAAGTCCGGAGAACTGTTCTTTATTACGGATCACTATTTTTACCTGAGCTTTACCCTGCTACAGGAAACTAGATTGGTTTTACCCTAGACCGGGAAGTGAACTACTGGGCGCATCTTATCGGGACTTTTTATATACTAGATATATTTTTATATATATTACCCTTTTTATAGTGATGATTTATGATTTATGGTTTAATAGTATTAGGCTAGCCAAGCCTATATATGATTATTGGTTGTATAAATGCTAATAAATGTTTATTTGGAACTTTTAGCCATAGTATATATTATATTTTAAATAGTGGTATGGATAAATACAGGTTGCAGTGGGTTTTATTATCCAAAATATTTAATTGTGCTTGCTTTGTATTAAATTATTAATGTTTGTGAGTGCTCCTAACTACCCCCCCCACCTTACTCATGCCTCCTTATAGTGTCTGCGACATTATAAGTTTGCAAAACCAGACATGAACACTGCTCTGCTTACACATCTCCCTTTCCCCCTTCTTTCTTTTCTCTGCTGATTCTCTTAATGTTACAGAAGTGTAGCAGACAGATAAGATCCTAGTAGAGGTCAGGGATGGGGAACATAGTATAATTTTCTGCTTTTGGAGTGACAGGTCTTTCCTGTAAATGCTGCGATTTCAAAGATGATTTCTCATAATCTTAGCTCCAAAAAAGTAGTGGCATCTGGCAGATAAATTTTTGAATATTTGATTTTTTGCTTAGATAGATTACCCTTTAAATGAAGGTCCATCCATTCTGCCTTACATGCCACAATAGCAGTGCAAGGGGGAGGTGGACCTTCCTGGACAGATGGGGTCTTGATGAAAAGATGCAAACGCCAGACCAAATATATTATAGGGATTAATATCCACACCCAAATACAGTTTTAATTGTCAGTGGCATCATATGGAGCATTAGGCAGTTCTTGAAACGACACATTGCAGTGAGGTTTTAACAGGTAGTTGACAGAGAAATTCTAAAAGTTACAAACACATGGGAGAATTCCTAGCTAAGGAATGTGGGAAAGTTACTGGATATTGGAATTTCAGACAGTTCCTCCCGTTTGCTAAAGGGTATGTACACCCGTTATTTAACTTTTATGTTTCCAGTTTAACTGAAGGACAGAGGTAAATGCGCTAAGTCTACCTCCTGTCCCTTCAGTTAAAACTTACAGAGACCAGAAGAAACTTACTGGTAACGATCCAGCGCTGCTGACAGCCTCCGACTACACTGACATATCCCCGACGGATCCACAGTCCTTTGCATTTTGTGTGCGCGTGCGTTTCTTCTGGTCTCCTGTAAGTTTTACTGAAGGACAGGAGGTAAGACATATCGCATTTACCTCCTTCCTTCAGTTTAAACTGGAAACAATAAAAGTTAAATAATGGTGGACATACCCTTAATGTAACTAAGCTCACCTACCACTCCATAATGAAATGCAATGGTTTGAGGGTGCTCTTACTTACCCTTTCTTTCCCTGGCACGCATGTTGATTTACACAGTTTTAATTGCCATTGAAATGTTTTTTAAGCTTTAATAAAGCTCTTCTCGTGTTCCCCTTTCAAAATGGGGCCCTAAAAAAAGTGAAATAAGGGACAAAAAATAACGTGGCCCATCTATATAAAAAATAAATAAAGCACTTACACTGAGTGTGTGTGGGTGTCTTGCTGCATAACTGGTACTGTTTGCACAGGCAATCGACAATCAGACATGCTGTGAGGGCGAGCATGGCTCAGTAATCATTATAGGAAGCACGGAAGAGGGGATTCCCACCAGGCAATGCCACAATAACTGTCACCCTTTCAGTACAGAAACACACACTCAGCAGAAAGAGTTTGATGAATAAGGCACTTGATTGACAGCTGAAAATGAAAGCTGGTTCAGATGCTATCTAAAGAAAGAGGACAGGTCAACAAAGGACATGAATGTGTGGGAAGAATGTAGTTAAGAATGGGCCATTAAAAAAAAAAAGATCTCCATTAAGAACCAACTTTCTAGTTACATTATCCACTGACAGGAAGCCCTAAGCAGCCAGATAGGTGCACGACCCTCCCCTATATGCCCCCATTCCAGCCATTGATCCGTACTTCTCCATCCCGCTTTCTCAAATAACATTTCTGTGATTTTAGAATTGATATTCAACCCGAGACTTCCAAGATATTTGCAGAACTGCAACTCTCTGTAATCTCTGTGCTTTACCAACTATTTTTATTGTATGTAACACATAACGGCCCTTCCACAGTATGTCAAGCCCTGTCCCAAAGAGCTTAAACCCAAATGCCTTATCTCACACACAACAACCGTAATCATTATAACTTATAACTCTTATTACACCCCCATGCAGATTTATCAGTAGTGGAACTCCTCTACATGTATCACGGGTGAGGAAGTGACGTCCCATTCAATTTTTTTATGATT
>CM033476.1:311587069-311598400 GCA_019447015.1 Hymenochirus boettgeri
GTGAAATGTTGGCAGTTAATTTGCGTCTACCAATTTGTTTATTTATTTCATAAAAAACCAATTATTAAAAGTCCTCAGTGCTTTTTTTCAATTATTTTAGAATATCAGTCCAATTAAGGTTTTTTTTTTTGTGCTTAACTCGGCGTTAGGAGTGGCTCTTGGGTCGTAAATCAGTAAAATAAGTTTTTACAAAATATAATCACAACGCACATTTCTTTTACAAATATGTTATGTAAAAAGAACCCAAATGGGGCCTATTTATAAAACTGTGTTTTATTTATTGATGGTGGAAAAACCACATTGGCAAATAAAGTTTTAAAACTAGAGAGGTTAATACCACAGCTGGTAATAAGGCCGGGAAGAGGCCATGTCCATTCTAATAGCTATTCTGCCGTTATTTGTTACCAGGGTTGGTATTTAGAAGATGCGGTGTTTACCAATAGTGCGGTTTTATAAACTTGGCCCAGCCTTAGGTGCTCAAGTGGGGAACTCTAAAAGGGTCAGATTAGTCCTTAGGTAAAGAGCTTCTGAAGCTTCGTACCATTGGCGATTTTGCGGAGATCTGCGTCAAACGAGCGTCCGTTGCGTGTGATGGAGTGCTGTTGGTAACAATCGCCCAGGGTTACAGGCTTAATTGTCTTTGTAGTGGGGTACAGGATTAATGTATTACCCCATAAAATGTGACCCATGATTAGGTCTGATTATCAAATAAATCTTAATACTAGAGGTGCAATTTACACCATGGGAAAAAACTATTGTTTGGGTAGGACTTACAACTTTGTGTTCTATACAGTAGTGTGTTGTAAAAAGGATGCGCAATAGGTTTTCCGAAGATCTTTAATCGCCTGTTTACTTGTGGGTGGTGCTGCCATGGTGGTTACATGTACGAATACCCTCTATGGAGTACGGCAACCAAATTATAAGAATGACAGAATGATTTGTGACTTCCTCTAACCTTGGTACGGTAAGGCTGGGTACACACAGGGAAATATTTGTTCCAACCGAGCATAATAAGAATATATAGATACAAGATTAGATATTGGATATATAATTATATACGAGATTAGACATTAGATATAAGATTAGATATTGTATAAGATTAGAAAGATTAGATATTAGATATAAAATTAGATTTAGATATTCATATCAAATAGAACATTACCATATATATCAGATTAGATGTTAGATATCAGATTCAGATGTTAGATATCAGATTAGTGTTAGATATAGATTAGATATTAGATATCAGTTAGTTATTAGATATCAGATTAAGATATAGATCAGCTAAACATTAGATATTAGCTATTAAATGTAATATTAGATAAAGGTTAAGATATTAGATATAAGATTAGATATAAGATATATGATTAGATATTAGATATACAATTAGATATTTGTTAAGAAATTAGATATAACATTAGTATTTGATATATGATAGATATTAGTATTAGATATAAGATTGATTATTAGATACAGATTAGATATTAGATATAAGATTAGATATAAGATTAGATATTAGATAAAAGATTATAATATATATATTAGATATACAATTAGATATTTGTTAAGAAATTGTATAACATTACAATATTGGATACCGTTAGATATTAGTATTAGATATAAGATTAGATATTAGATACAAGATTAGATATTAGAGATAGATTAGTATAAGATTAGATATTAGATAAAAGATTAGATATTAGATATACTTAATATAATATATATATATATTATTAGTTATTAGAATGAGTTTAGATATTAGATACCAGATTAAATATTGGATATAAGTTTAGATATCAGATAATTAGATGACATATAGCACTAGAGGTACGATTAGATACAGGAACATAGTAATTGAGGTTGAATAAAGACATCGTTCCATATTGTCCAACCTTTTACCCACCCTCTTAACTAACTAAACAGTCCGAGGACACCAAAAATAAAACCAGCAAAAAAAAGGGGGGGGGGGATCCTTCCTGATCCAAATGCATGTTAGAAAGATCTCCGTACCAAGCAGAAACTACATTTATGTATTAATACAGTAATTCTCAATATTATATAGTATCCCTACACCAGAACTACAGTAGATGTATACCAGTAATTCTCAATATTATTATAGTATCCCTGTACCAACCAGAACTACAGTATATGTATTAATACCAGTAATTCTCAATATTATATAGTATCCCTGTGCCAACCAGAACTACAGTATATGTATTAATATCAGTAATTCTCAATATATATAGTATCCCTGTGCCAACCAGAACTACAGTATATGTATTAATATCAGTAAATTCTCAATATTATATAGTATCGCACGTACCAACCAGAACATAGTTATGTATTAATACCAGTAATCTCAATATTATTAGACCCTGTACCAACCAGAACTACAGTATATGTAATAATACACGTAATTCTAATATTAATAGTATCCCTGAACAACCAGAACTACCAGATATCAATATTATATAGTATCCCGTACTAACCAGAACTACAGTATATGTATTAATACCAGTATTCTCAATATATAGTATTCCCCGTACTAACCAGAACTACAGTATATGTATTAATACCAGTAATCTCAATATTATATAGTATCCCCGTACCAACCAGAACTACAGTATATGTATAATACCAGTAATTCTCAATATTATATAGTATCCCTGTACCAACCACGAAACAGTATATGTATTAATACCAGTAAATTCTCAAGTATTATATAGATCCCCGTACCACCAGAATACAGTATATGTATAATACCAGTAATTCTCAATATTATATAGTGTCTCCTGTACCAACCAGAACTACAGTATATTTATTAATCGGTAATTCTCAATATTATATAGTATCCCCGTACCAACCAGAACTATAGTATATGTTAATACAGTAATTCTCAATATTTATAGTATTCCCTGTACCAACCAGAACTACAGTATATGTATAATACCAGTAATTCTCAATATATATAGCCCCGTACCAACCAGAACTACAGTATATGTATTAATAACCAGTAATTTCAATATATATAGTGCTCTGTACACACCAGAACTACAGTATTTTATTAATACCGGTAATCTCCAATATTATATAGTATCCCGTACCAACCAGAAATATAGTATATGTATTAATACCAGTAATCTCAATATTATATAGTATCCCTGTACCAACCAGCAGCTACAGTATATGTAATAATACCGTAATTCTCATATGAATAGTATCCCCTGTACAACCAGAACTACAGTATTGTATTAATATCAGTAATTCTCAATATTATATATGTATCCCCGTACCAACCAGAACATAGTATTGTATTAATACCAGTAATTCTCAATCGATTATATAGTATCCCGTACAACCAGAACTACAGTATTGTATTAATACCAGTAATTCTCATATTATATAGTCCCTGTGCCAAACCAGAACTACAGTATTTAATATCAGTAATTCTCAATATTATAAGTATCCCTGTGCCAACCAGAAAATAAATATGTGTAATATCAGTATTCTCAATATTTATATAGTATCCTGTACCAACCAGAACTACAGTAATGTAATAATACCAGTAATCTCAATATTAATAGTATCCCTGAACCACCAGAACTAACAGTAATCATATTCTCAATATTATATAGTATCCCCGTACTAACCAGAACTACAGTATATGTATTAATACGTAATTCAATATTATATGTATCCCCGTACTAACCAGAACTACAGTATATGTATAATACCAGTAATTTTCAAATTTTATATAGTATCCCCGTACCAAAACAGAACTACAGTATATGTATAATACAGTAATTCTCAATATTAATAGTTATCCCTGTACCAACACGAACTACATTAGTATTTATAATCCATAATTCTCAATATTATATAGTGATCCCCGTCACCCAACCAGAACTATCAGTTATGTGTATTAATACCAAGTAATTCTCAATATTATATAGTTCCTGTACCAAACCGAACTACAGTATATTTTAATACCGGTTTTCTCAATTATATAGATCCCCGTACCAACCAGAACTAAGTATATATTAATACCAGTAATTCTCAATATTATATAGTCCTCTGTACCAAACCAGAACTACAGTATATGTATTTATACCGTAATTCTCAATATTATTAGTATCCCGTACCAACAAGAACTACAGTATATGTATTAATACCAGTAATTCTCAATATTAATAGTCGTCTCCATGTACCAACCAGAACGCACAGTATATTGTATAATACGTAATTTCATTTTAGTACCCGTACCAACCAGAACTAAGAATGTATTACCATAATTCTCAATATTATATAGTATCCCTGTACCACCAGACTACAGTAGTAATAATACAGTATTCTCATATTATATAGTATCCCGTACCAACAGAACTACAGATATGTATTAATACCAGTAATTCTCATATTATATAGTATCCCCGTACTAACCAGAACTACAGTATATGTATTATACCAGTAATTTACATATTTATAGTATCCCCGTACTAACCAGAACTACAGTAAATGTATTAATACCAGTAATTCTACAATATTATAGTTACCTGTACCAACCAGAACTACAGTATATGTATTAATACCAGTAATCTCAATATTATATAGTATCCCCGTACTAAACCAGAACTACAGTATATGTATTATACCAGTAGATCTCAATATTATATAGTATCCCTGTACCAACCAAGAACTACAGTATATGTATTAATACCAGTATTCTCAATATTATATAGTATCCCCGTACCAACCAGAACTACAGATCATTGTATTAAGACCAGTAATTCTCAATATTTATAGTATCCCTGTACGAACATGAAAATATCTAATATCTAATCTTATATCTAATCTTATATCTAATATCTAATCTTGTATCTAATATCTAATCTTATATCTAATAACTAATATCTTATCATATATCAAATATCTAATGTTATATCTAATTTCTTAACAAATATCTAATTGTATATCTAATATATATATATATAATCTTTTATCTAATATCTAATCTTATATCTAATCTTATATCTAATATCTAATCTTGTATCTAATATCTAATCTTATATCTAATAACTAATATCTTATCATATATCAAATATCTAATGTTATATCTAATTTCTTAACAAATATCTAATTGTATATCTAATATAATTAGAATTAGATATTTGATATATGATAAGATATTAGTTATTAGATATAGATAAGATTAGATATTAGATACAAGATTAGATATTAGATATAAGATTAGATATAAGATTAGATATTAGATAAAAGATATATATATATATATTAGATATACAATTAGATATTTGTTAAGAAATTAGATATAACATTAAATATTGGATACACGATTAGTAGATATAGTTATTAGATATAAGATTAGATATTAGATAAGATTAGATATTAGATATAAGATAGATATAAGATTAGATATTAGATAAAAGATTAGATATTAGATATACATTATATATATATATTATAATATTAGTTATTAGATATGAGTTTAGATATTAGATACCAGATTAAATTTGGATATAAGTTTAGATATCAGATTAAATTAGATGACATATGCACATAAGATGTACGATTAGATACAGTAACATAGTAATTGAGGTTGAATAAAGACATGCGTCCATTGTCCAACCTTTTACCCACCTCTTTACCCTAACTAACAGTCCAGAGGACACCAAAAAAAAAAACAGCAAAAAAAAAAGGGGGGGGGGGATCCTTCTGACTCCAAAAGCCATTTAGAAAGTATCTCCGTACCAAGCAGAACTACATTATATGTATTAATACCAGTAATTCTATATTATATAGTATCCCTATACCACCAGAACTACAGTATATGTATTAATACCGTAATTCTCAATATTATAGTATCCCTGTACCAACCAGAACTACAGTATATGTATTAATACCAGTAATTCTCAATATATATAGTATCCCTGTGCCAACCAGAACTAGTATATGTATTAATACAGTAATTCTCAATTATATAGTATCCCTGTGCCAACCAGAAATACAGTATATGTATTAATATCAGTAATTCTCAATATTAATAGTACCCCGTACCAACCAGAACATAGTATATGTATTAATAACAGTAATTTCAATATTATATAGTATCCTGTACCAACCAGAACTACAGTATATGTAATAATACCAGTAATTCTCAATTATATAGTATCCTGAACCAACCAGAACTACCAGTAATTCTCAATATTATATAGTATCCCCGTACAACCAGAACTACAGTATATGTATTAATACCAGTAATTCTCAATATTATATAGTATCCCCGTACTAACCAGAACTACAGTATATGTATTAATACCAGTAATTCTCAATATTAATAGTATCCCGTACCAACCAGAACTACAGTATATGATTAATACCAGTAATTCTCAATATTATATAGTATCCCTGTACCAACCAGAACTACAGTATATGTATTAATACCAGTAATTCTCAATATTATATAGTATCCCCGTACCAACCAGAACTACAGTATATGTATTAATACCAGTAATTCTCAATATTATATAGTGTCTCTGTACCAACCAGAACTACAGTATATTTATTAATACCGGTAATTCTCAATATTATTAGTATCCCCGTACCAAACAGAACTATAGTATATGTATTAATACCAGTAATTCTCAATATTATATAGTATCCCTGTACCAACCAGAACTACAGTATATGTATTAATACCAGTAATTCTCAATATTATATAGTATCCCCGTACCAACCGAACTACAGTATAGTATTAATACCAGTAATTCTCAATATATAGTGGTCTCTGTACCAACCAGAAACAGATATTATTAATACCGGTAATTCTCAATATTATATAGTATCCCGTACCAACCAGAACTATAGTATATGTATTAATACCAGTAATTCTCAATATATATAGTATCCCTGTACCAACCAGAGCTAAGTATATGTAATAATACCAGTAATTCTCAATATTATATAGTATCCTGTACCAACCAGAACTACAGTATATGTATTAATATCAGTAATTCTCAATATTATTATAGTATCCCCGTACCAACCAGAACTATAGGATATGTTATAATACCAGTAATTCTCAATATTATATAGTATCCCTGTACCAACCAGAACTACAGTATATGTATAATACCAGTAATTTCAATATTATAAGTATCCCTGTGCCAACCAGAACTACAGTATATGTATTAATATCAGTAATTCTCAATATTATATAGTATCCCTGTGCACCAACCAGAACTACAGTTATATTGTATTATATCAGTAATTCTCAATATTATATAGTATCCCTGTACCAACCAGAACTACAGTATATGTAATAATACCAGTAATTCTCAATATTATATGTATCCCTGAACCAACAGAAAACTAACAGTAATTCTCAATATATATAGTATCCCCGTACTAACCAGAACTACAGTATATGTATTAATACCAGTAATTTCAATATTATATAGTATCCCCGTACTAACCAGAACTACAGTATATGTATAATACTACAGTAATTCTCAATATTATATAGTATCCCCGACCAACCAGAACTACAGTATATGATTTAATACCAGTAATTTCAATATTATATAGTATCCCTGTACCAACCGAACTACAGTATATGTATTAATACCAGTAATTCTCAATATTATTAAGTATCCCCGTACCAACCAGAACTACAGTATATGTATTAATACCAGTATATTCTCAATATTATTAGGTTCTCTGTACCAACCAGAACTACAGTATATTTATTAATACCGGTATCTCAATATTATATAGTATCCCCGTACCAACCAGAACTATAGTATATGTATTAATACCAGTAATTCTCAATATTTATAGTATCCCTGTACCAACCAGAACTACAGTATATGTATTAATACCAGTAATTCTCAATATTATATAGTATCCCCGTACCAACCAGAACTACAGTATATGTATTAATACCAGTAATTTCAATATATATAGTGTCTCTGTACCAACCAGAACTACAGTATATTATTAATAATACGGTAATTCTCAATTATTATAGTATCCCCGTACCAACCAGAACTATAGTATATGTATTAATACCAGTAATTCTCAATATTATATAGTAACTGTACCAACCAGAGCTACAGTATATGTAATAATACCAGTAATTCTCAATATTATATAGTATCCCTGTACCAACCAGAACTACAGTATATGTATTTATACCAGTAATTCTCAATATTATATAGTATCCCTCGTTAACCAGAACTACAGTATATGTATTAATACCAGTAATTCTCAATATTATATAGTATCCCCGTACTAACCAGAACTACAGTAAATGTATTAATACCAGTAATTCTCAATATTATATAGTATCCCTGTACCAAACCAGAACTACAGTATATGTATTAATACCAGTAATTCTCAATATTATATAGTATCCCCGTACTAACCAGAACTACAGTATAGTATTAAACCAGTAGTTCTCAATATTATATGTATCCCTGTACCAACCAGAACTACAGGATATGTATTAATACCAGTAATTCTCAATATTATATAGTATCCCCGTACCAACCAGAACTCAGTATATGTATTAATACCAGTAATTTCAATATTATATAGTATCCTCGGACTAACCGAACTACAGTATATGTATTAATACCAGTAATTCTCAATATTATATAGTATCCTGTACCAGGGTATATATGATTTGATATTAGATAATTGTCCTAATTGTCCTAATCAAATGATCCCCTATAGATGTACATAGTGCCTATTATTGATAATTGTAAATAAACATGCAGTGTTTCAACTGAGTATGTATTTATTGCTATGTGAAAAAAAATCAAATGCGGTATAAAATACTAATACACATTTGCCAGAATGAAGTATTGTTATATGTTGATTGTTATGTATGTAAAAATAAGGTTTCCCCTTGAATCTTCTGGTGTGCTGCCACTCTCTAAAGCCTCACACATGTAAGATGTTGCACCCGGTAAAAGCCCCCCGAGAAAGATGACAAGGCCGATTCGGCAAGATTCTGTTGTCTGTCAAGCGTGTACATACAGTTCTGAGCGTTCTGTCTATATAAAGCATACGGAGAATGCTCGGGAATGCAGATTTTGCCTGGGCGTGGCCAACTACCTAAACTACAGTGAGACAACCGTGGTCCGGGGGATTTTCTTGGGCATTTCCGAATGACCATGAGTGAACGATTGTTGGCTTCGCAATCATTTGGAAACTACACACAGTAACGGAGAAAGGGACAATACTGTTTGTTACTGTGTGTACCCCTGTATGGGTGAGGTGTGGGGTGGGAGGTCTTATTTGGCAAAGCAAAGACTCAGGATTACATTCCACGGCTGAGCGCCCCCTTTTCTGGAAGTATTAAGCTGTCACTGAACTGAAAGCTTATGTGGACTACAAAAAAACCCAGAGGAATTTAGTTACTGGGGGTCATTGATGTCAATCAAGCAATTAATGAACATTTGAGTGACAAAGATTTAGCCCACTTCTAGTCTGAGTGCACACAGGAAATGAAAGAGTTAACAAGAGGTCATAGGTCTGCCATATTGACATAGGGTTATCTGCCAAGGAAGGGGTTAATTTCGAGATTAACCCTGACATGGTCCCCTGGTAGTACTTGTTCCAAAGTGGAGGTCGTGGGTGATACTTGTGCAGAGCCGTCAGCTTGGGATCAGCTTACCAAAGCTTTTAAGATATGTGTATTGTTTGCAGAGCTGATTAAAGTCAATGAGCCCCAATCCTTATAGAAATATCCATGGGGGAAAATAGGAACAGTGTCAGTCACTGCAGGATTCTGTTCTGTAATAAAGTCATTACAGTTTTTAATACACCAAGTGTCAGGCCTATTGTACTCAGAAACCCTTGTATCCATGTGTACGCATTAGAAAACTGTCCTTTCTTTTCTGCTACTTCCTACGGCCAAGCACAGTAAAAAAAAGGGACCAGGGCGGAATAATAAAAAGAAAAGGGGGCAGGTGTAAAACACCCCGAAGGGAGACGAACGCTACCCCCAAAGCGAACACATCGACTAACGCAAAAGAGACAGACAACACGGAAGAGGCCGAGCCCGTAAGACAAGATATAAAAAAAAAAAAAAAAAACAAAAAAGGATAAAGTATATATAAAAGTAATAGAAAAAAAATATAGTAATAAAGATACATAGATATCGTAAATAAGAGACCAGAAGATAAAAGTGACAGTATAAAAAGATATACAGAGGAGAAAAGTATATATAGTATATAAAGTATACTAGTATAGTATTATAGTATATAAAGTATATATATAAAGTATACATAGTATATAAAGAGTATAGATAGTATATAAAGACTTACATATAGTATATAAAGTTATAAATAGTATATAAAGTAGATTATAGTATATAAGTATAGAAGTATATATAGTATATATAAAGGTATAGTATATAAGTATACATAGTATCTAAAGTATATATAGTATATAAAGTATATATAGTATATAAGTATACATAGTATTATAAAGTATATATAGTATATTAAAGTATACATAGTATATATAGTATATAAAGTATACATAGTATCTCTAAAAGTTATATATAGTATATAAGTAGATATAGTATATAAAGTATACATAGTTATATAAAGTATATAGTATATAAAGTATACATAGTAATATAGTATATAAAGTATACAAGTATCTAAAGTATATAAGTATATAAAGTATATATAGTATAATAAGTATACTGATAGTATAAAGTATATATAGTATATTAAAGTATATAATAGATATATAGATATAAAGTATATAAAGTATAAAGTAGTATAGTAAAGTATATTATAGATATAAAGATATATAGTATATAAAGTTACTTAATAGTGAAGAAAACGTCAAGATAGGATAGAAGATAATAGGATATAAGTTATAAAGATAATAAATATTAGTTAGATTTAGAGATATATAGATGGGGATAAAGATATGATGAGTGATATAAAGGTATACAATAGTATATAAAGTAATATAGGATATAAAAGTATACATAGAATACGTATAAGTCAAGTATAATATAAAGTATATAAATAAATAGATAAGTATACATAGTATATAAGTGGAATTAGTTGTATATAAAAGTTACTAGTAATATAGTATATAAAGTATACATAGGTCATCTACATAACAGATATAAGATATAGTATATAAAGTATACCTAGTTATATAAGTTGCAAATAGAATAAGTATACTATTATAAAAGTATATAAGTACATAGGATTAAATATAAGTTATTTAGGATACATAGTATATATAGTATAATATAACAGTATGTGTAAGTTCAAACCA
>CM033476.1:311598568-311606068 GCA_019447015.1 Hymenochirus boettgeri
TGGTTTGAACTTACACATACTGTTATATTATACTATATATACTATGTATCTATAATACTATAATTTTAACCTATGACTTTATACTTTATATATGATACTATGATCTACTTTCTAACTTTATAACTGGTATACTTTATATACTATATACTTATATCTAGTATATGAATACTATGTATACTTTATATACTATATTACTATTTCTTTATATACAATATTCCTTTATATCTTTATATTATCTATATATATTATATACTTTATATTAACTTGCTTTATTACTGCATTACTATGTATACTTTATATCCTATATTACTTTCTATACTATTTATACCTTTATATCACTCTCATATCTTTATCCCATCTATATATCTCCTTTAAATCTAAGTAAATATTTACTTTCTTATAACTATATCTACTATATCTTCTATCCTATTATACTTTTCTCTCACTATTTAAGTAACTTTATATACTATATATCTTTTATATCTATAATATACTTTACTATACTACTTTATACTTTATATACTTTATATCTATATATCTAATGTATATACTTTAATATACTATATATACTTTATACTTATCAGTATACTTATTATACTATATATACTTTATATACTATATATACTTTAGATACTATGTATACTTTATATACTATATTACTATGTATACTTTATATACTATATACTTTATATAACTATGTATACTTTATATACTATATCTACTTATATACTATATATAACTTTTAGAGATACTATGTATACTTTATATACTATATATACTATGTATACTTTAATATACATATATATACTTTATAATACTATGTATACTTATATACTATATATACTTTATATACTATATATACTTTAGATACTATGTATACTTTATATACTATACCTTTATATATACTATATATACTCTATATACTTGATATACTATATATCTACTTTATATACTATTTATATACTATTATATACTATATAGTAAGCTTTATATACTATATACTATTCTCTTGTATATACTATGTATACTTTATATACTATACTTTATTACTATAATACTATACTATATACTTTATACTACTATATATACTTTTCTTCTGTATATCTTTTTATTGTACTTTTATTGTCTGGTCTTTATTTACGATATTAGTACTTTATTACTATATTGGTTTTTTTATTACTTTTTATTACTTTATCTTTTTTGTTTTTTTTTTTTTTTTTATATCTTGTTTGGGCTCGGCTCTTCCGTGTTGTCTTCATCTTTTGCGATTAGTCTGATGTGTATCGCTTTTGGGCGTCAGTTCGTCTCCTCTGGGGGTGTTTTACACCTGCCCCCCTTTTCTTTTTATTATTCGACCCTGGTCCCTTTTTTTTATCTGTGCTTGGCCGTAGGAAGTAGCAGAAAAAGAAAGACAGTTTTCTAATGCGTACACATGGATACAAGGGTTTCTGAGTACAATAGGCCTGACACTTGGTGTATTAAAAACTGTAATGACTTTATTACAGAACAGAATCCTGCAGTGACTGACACTGTTCCTATTGTCCCCCATGGATATTTCTATAAGGATTGGGGCTCATTGACTTTAATCAGCTCTGCAAAACAATACACATATCTTAAAAGCTTTGGTAAGCTGATCCCAAGCTGACGGCTCTGCACAAGTATCAGCCCAGACCTCCACTTTTGGAACAAGTAGCTACCAGGGGACCATGTCAGGGTTAATCTCGAAATTAACCCCTTCCTTGGCAGATAACCCTATGTCAATATGGCAGACCTATGACCTCTTGTTAACTCTTTCATTTCCTGTGTGCACTCAGACTATGAAGTGGGCTAAATCTTGTCACTCAAATGTTCATTAATTGCTTGATTGCACTCAATGACCCCCAGTAACTAAATTCCTCTGGGTTTTTTTGTAGTCCACATAAGCTTTCAGTTCAGTGACAGCTTAATACTTCCAGAAAAGGGGGCGCTCAGCCGTGGAATGTAATCCTGAGTCTTTGCTTTGCCAAATAAGACCTCCCACCCACACCTCACCCCACCTACAGGGGTACACACAGTAACAAACAGTATTGTCCCTTTCTCCGTTACTGTGTGTAGTTTCCAAATGATTGCGAAGCCAACAATCGTTCACTCATGTCATTCGGAAATGCCCAAGAAAATCCCCCGGACCACGGTTTGTCTCACTGTAGTTTAGGTGTTGGCCACGCCCAGGCAAAATCTGCATTCCCGAGCATTCTCCGTATGCTTTATATAGACAGAACGCTCAGAACTGTATGTAGCACGCTTGACAGACAACAGAATCTTGCCGAATCGGCCTTCCATCTTTCTCGGGGGGCTTTTACCGGGTGCAACATCTTACATGTGTGAGGCTTTAGAGAGTGGCAGCACACCAGAAGATTCAAGGGGAAACCTTATTTTTACATACATAACAATCAACATAAACAATACTTCATTCTGGCAAAGTGGTATTAGTATTTTATACCGCATTTGATTTTTTTTCACATAGCAATAAATACATACTCAGTTGAAACACTGCATGTTTTATTACAATTATCAATAATAGGCACTATGTACATCTATAGGGGATCATTTGATTAGGACAATTAGGACAATTATCTAATATCAATCATATTATACCCTGTTACGATACTATATAATATTGAGAATTACTGGTATTAATACATATACTGTAGTTCGGTTAGTCCGAGGATACTATATAATATTGAAATTACTGGTATTAATACATATACTGAAGTTCTGGTTGGTACGGGGATACTATATAATATTGAGAATTACTGGTATTAATACATATCCTGTAGTTCTGGGTTGGTACAGGGATACATATAATATTGAGAACTACTGGTTTAATACTATACTGTAGTTCTGGTTAGTACGGGGATACTATATAATATTGAGAATTACTGGTATTAATACATATATGTAGTTCTGGTTGGTACAGGGATACTATATAATATTGAGAATTACTGGTATTAATACATTTACTGTAGTTCTGGTTAGTACGGGGATACTATATAATATTGAGAATTACTGGTATTAATACATAACTGTAGTTCTGTTAACGAGGGATACTATATAATATTGAGAATTACTGGTATAATACATATACTGTAGTTCTGGTTGGTACAGGGATACTATATAATATTGAGAATTACTGGTATTATTACATATACTGTAGCTCTGGTTGGTACAGGTACTATATAATATTGAGAATTACTGGTATTAATACATATACTATAGTTCTGGTTGGTACGGGGATACTATAATAATTGAGAATTACCGTATTATAATAATATACTGTAGTTCTGGTTGGTACAGAACACTATATATATTGGAAATTACTGGTATTAATACATATACTGTAGTTCTGGTTGGTACGGGGATACTATATAATATTGAGAATTACTGGTATTAATACATATACTGTAGTTCTGGTTGGTACAGGGATACTATAAATATTGAGAATTACTGGTATTAATACATATACTATAGTTCTGGTTGGTACGGGGATACTATATAATATTGAGTATACCGGTATTAATAAATATACGTAGTTCTGGTTGGTACAGAGAACCTAATAATATTGAGAATATACTGGTATTAATACATATACTGTAGTTCTGGTTGGTACGGGGATACTTATAATATTGAGAATTACTGGTATTAATACATATACTTGTAGTTCGGTTGGTACAGGGATCCTATATAATATTGAAATTACTGGTATTAAATCATACTGTAGTTCTGGTTGGTACGGGGATACTATATAATATTGAGAATTACTGTATGGTATTATACATATACTGTAGTTCTGGTTAGTACGGGGGATACTATATAATATTGAAATTACTGGTATTAATACATATACTGTAGTTCTGGTTAGTACGGGGATACTATATATATTGAGAATTACTGTTAGTTTTGTCTGTTGGTTCAGGGATACATATAATATTGAGAATTACTGGTATTATTACATATACTGTAGTTCTGGTTGGTACAGGGATACTATATAATATTGAGAATTACTGATATAATACAATATAACTGTAGTTCTGGTTGGTGCACAGGGATACTATATAATATTGAGAATTACTGATATTAATACATATACTGTAGTTCTGGTTGGCACAGGGATACTTATAATATTGAAATTACTGGTATTATACATATACTGTAGTTCTGGTTGGTACAGGGATACTATATAATATTGAGAATTTGGTATTATAACATATCTATAGTTCTGGTTGGTACGGGGATACTATATAATATTGAGAATTACTGATATTAATACATATACTGTAGTTCTGGTTGGTACAGGATACTATATAATATTGAGAATTACTGGTATTATTACATATACTTAGCTCTGGTTGGTACAGGGATACTATATATATTGAGAATTACTGGTATTAATACATAACTATAGTTCTGGTTGGTACGGGATACTATATAATATTGAGAATTACCGGTATTAATAATATCTGTTTCTGGTTGGTACAGAGACCTATATATTGAGAATTACTGGTATTAATACTATACTGTAGTTTGGTTGGTACGGGGATACTATATAATATTGAGAATTACTGGTATTAATACATATACTGTAGTTCTGGTTGGTACAGGGATACTATATAATATTGAGAATTACTGGTATTAATACATATACTATAGTTCTGTTTGGTACGGGGATATAATAATATTGAGAATTACGGTATTAATAAATATACTGTAGTTCTGGTTGGTACAGAGACACTATATAATATTGAGAATTACTGGTATTAATACATATACTGTAGTTCTGGTTGGTACGGGGATACTATATAATATTGAGAATTACTGGTATTAATACATATACTGTAGTTCTGGTTGGTACAGGAGACTATATAATATTGAGAATTACTGGTATTAATCATATACTGTAGTTCTGGTTGGTACGGGGATACTATTAATATTGAGAATTACTGGTATTAATACATATACTGAGTTCTGGTTAGTACGGGGATACTATATAATATTGAGAATTACTGGTATTAATACATATACTGTAGTTCTGGTTGTACGGGGATACTATATAATATTGAGAATTACTGGTAGTTCTGGTTGGTTCAGGATACTATATATTGAGAATTACTGGTATTATTACATATACTGTAGTTCTGGTTGGTACAGGATACTATATAATATTGAAATTACTGTTATTAATACATATACTATGTTCTGGTTGGTACGGGAGTACTATTAATATTGAGAATTACTGATATTAATACATATACTGTAGTTTCTGGTTGGCACAGGGATACTATATAAATTGAGAATTACTGTATTAATACATATACTTAGTTCTGGTTGGCACAGGGATACTATATATATTGAGAATTACTGGTATTAATACATATACTGTAGTTCTGGTTGGTACAGGGATACTATAATATTGAGAATTACTGGTATTAATACATATACTGTAGTTCTGGTTGGTATAGGGATACTATATAATATGAGAATTACTGGTATTAATACATATAATGTAGTTCTGCTTGGTACGGAGATACTTTCTAAATGGCTTTGGAGTCAGAAGGATCCCCCCCCCCCTTTTTTTTTTGGCTGTTTTTTTTTTTGGTGTCCTCTGGACTGTTAGTTAGGGTAAAGAGGTGGGTAAAAGGTTGGACAATGGACGCATGTCTTTATTCAACCTCAATTACTATGTTACTGTATCTAATCGTACATCTTATGTGCATATGTCATCTAATTTAATCTGATATCTAAACTTATATCCAAATTTAATCTGGTATCTAATATCTAAACTCATATCTAATAACTAATTATTATAATATATATATATAATGTATATCTAATATCTAATCTTTTATCTAATATCTAATCTTATATCTATCTTATATCTAATATCTATCTTATCTAATATCTAATCTTATATCTATAACTATATCTACATCGTGTATCCAATATTTAATGTTATATCTAATTTCTTAACAAATATCTAATTGTATATCTAATATATATATATATAATCTTTTATCTAATATCTAATCTTATATCTAATCTTATATCTAATATCTAATCTTGTATCTAATATCTAATCTTATTATTCTAATAACTAATATCTTATCATATATCAAATATCTAATGTTATATCTAATTTCTTAACAAATATCTAATTGTATATCTAATATCTAATCATATATCTTATATCTAATCTTATATCTAATATCTTAACCTTTATCTAATATATACATTTATAGCTAATATCTAATGTTATAGCTGATCTAATATCTAATCTGATATCTAATAACTAACTGATATCTAATATCTAATCTTATATCTAACATCTAATCTGATATCTAACATCTAATCTGATATCTAACATCTAATCTGATATATATGGTAATGTCTAATTTGATATCTAATATCTTAAATCTAATTTTATATCTAATATCTAATCTTATATCTAATCTTATATCTAATATCTAATCTTATATCTAATGTCTAATCTCGTATATAATTATATATCCAATATCTAATCTTGTATCTAATATATAATCTTATATATGCTCGGTTGGAACAAATAATTTCCCTGTGTGTACCCAGCCTTACCGTACCAGGTTAAGGAAAAGTCACAAAATCATTCTGTCATTCTTATAATTTGGTTGCCGTAATCCATAGAGGGTATTACGGTACATGTAACCACCATGGCAGCACCTACCCACAAGTAAACAGGCGATTAAAGATCTTCGGGAAAAACCTATTGCGCATCCTTTTTACAACACACCTACTGTATAGGAACACAAAGTTGTAAGTCCTACCCAAAAATAGTTTTTTTCCCATGGTGTAAATTGCACCTCTAGTTATTAAGATTTATTTGATAATCAGACCTAATCATGGGTCACATTTTATGGGGTAATACAGTAATTCTGTACCCCACTACAAAGACAATTAAGCCTCGTACACATGGGCGATTGTTACCAGCACTCCATCACACGCAACGGACGCTCGTTTGACGCAGATCTCCGGCAAAATCGCCAATGTGTACGAAGCTTCAGAAGCTCTTTAACTAAGGACTAATCTGACCTTTTAGAGTTCCCCACTTGAGCACCTAAGGCTGGGCCAAGTTATTAAAACCGCACTATTGGTAAACACCGCAGCTTCTAAATACCAACCCTGGTTAACAAATAACGGCAGAAATAGCTCTTAGAATGGAACATGGCCTCTTCCCCGAGCCTTATTTACCAGCTGTGGTATTAACCTTCTCTAGTTTTAAAACTTTATTTGCCAACTGTGGTTTTTACCACCATCAATAAATAACACAGTTTTATAAATATGCCCCATTTGGGTTCTTTTTACATAACATATTTGTAAAAGAAATGTGCGTTGTGATTATATTTTGTAAAAACTTTATTTACTGATTTACGACCCAAGAGCCATCCTACGCCGAGTTTAAGCAACAAAAAAAAAACCTTAATTGACTGATAT